>JAJLVB010000046.1:56051-71546 GCA_030570135.1 Pichia deserticola | reverse complement strand
TAAAAAATAATGATGGATTAAATTGGAGTATTGAAAAGGATACATTATGGGATAGTATTCCATTATATGATGTTGAAGGTAAAGGATTTATTGTAAGAAAAAGAGAGCTATTAAATATGATAAGAGATGAACCTTTGAGTTTAGGAGGTATGACATTTGCACGTGGTGTTGGTGTTCCAGATAATGTTGTATCATCTATGAAGGCTGCAGTAGAATTAAGTGGTATATGATTGAAAAAAAAAAAAAAAGAAGAAGAAGAACCAAAACAAATTAAATAATTAAATTAGAGCTAGTTAACTATTTATTAAATATATAGAGTTCATGATGTTTTTGTAATTCTAATAATAATTCTAAACATAATGAAAAATAAAAATACATGCACAAAATTCATATTATAATTTTAACACCGTCAAAAATCATTTTCTGAGTCCCTTAAAATTACGAAATTTATCTAAGATTTTGCTGGGACTGCCCACAATAACTTTTATAAGGATGTTTGATTGATAAAACTCCCCCAGTAAAAGGAAAAACTACCGACAAAAATGTTTTCGCATTAGTATTAAAATTAAGGGGGAGTAAAATTCAATTGTTTGTTTTCTCTTTATTTTTTTATTTTTTTATTTTTTTATTTTTTTATTTTTTTATTTTTTTATTTTTTTTTAAAGTGAAAATGTTCTAGCAAACACATTTCCGATCTCGCATTTCTCTTTTGCCCTCCCTCCAGCCAGTTATTGTGAAGGGAATGGTCATGGTCATGAGCAAAGTATATTTATTATCTATAAATACATATGTATATTCCTTCTGATTAACTAATGTAATGTCCGAATGTTTCTTTGTTATTTTTCCAAACAAATTTGCTCTTCAATACAATAAGAATACATCATTATATAACAATGTTTACAAATATTATTCAAATCCATAAATTTTCCCATTTTGGAGGAAGATCATTAATAAATAATTCACGTCGTTTTATATCACTTAAAACATTAGAAACGCCTTCAGAAAATGCAATTAAATTTATTTCAAATGATACAAATTTTTTACCAGAAGGATTTGATATGGCAATTGATATTGAAAGTCTTGCCGATGCAAATGAAAAATCACCATTAGCTTCTGAATTATATAAGATTAATGGTGTTAAATCAATTATGATTGGTCCTAAATTTTTAACTGTTAATAAAGTTGATAATTCATTATCTAATAATCCAGAATTAGATTGGACAAATTTAAAACCAATTATTCAACAAAGTATAATAGATTTTGCTAATTCTAAAAAACCATTTATTGATCGTCATTATCTTGAAGAATATCAAAAAGAATTAGACTTACTGAATGAAAATGATGATGATGTAGTTTATGAAATTAAAGAATTAATTAATACTAAAATTAGACCAGCATTACAAGATGATGGTGGTGATATTCATTTTAGATCTTTTGATGAATCAACAGGTACAGTTTATGTTAAATTAAGAGGTGCATGTAAATCATGTTCTTTAAGTGAAGATACTCTTAAAAGTGGTATTGAAAGTATGCTTAAACATTATGTACCAGAAGTTGAACAAGTACGTGCAGTTTTAGACCCAGAAGAAGAAATAGCAATTGCTGAATTTGAAAAACTGGAAAAGAAATTAAAACAAAAATCAGATCAAGATTCAAGTATACCCGAAAGTGACAAATCACAACAACAATCAGCTCGTGTATAAGGTAAATAAATAAATAAATAAAAAAAAAATATTTCATCTTAATCAATACATTCTTTACTATTTAATATTTACAATTAATTATTTTTTTGTATATAATTCTAATTAATAATTCTTTATAGATAACCCAAATATAAATATAATATATTCCTCTTTCTATTTATTAATCTTGTAAACCAAATTTTTGTGCACTCTTTTCAAATGCTTTAGCCATTTTAAAATCTAATTCACTTAATCCTCCAACATCATGAGTTGTTAATTCTAATTCCACAATATTATACAAATTGATAATTTTAACATGATGACTATATTTGTGTGATCTCATGGCAACTTTTGTTAAAAATGACCATGTATCTTCAAATGATTTAAATTTATAAATTCTAACTAAAGCATCTGATGATGAATTCATATTTGGAATAAACTTCCAATGAGGAATTGATTTTAATAAAGGTTTTATATCTGTTGTTGCTATTCTTGTCAAGGACATGATCTTGTTAATTAATTAATCAATTGTTTAATTATAATCAAAATTATAAATTATTATTACAACAAAAATGATTTTATTTTTAATTACCATATTGGCGTTTGTATGGCGCATTATTCCTTTTTTCTCTCTCTCTCTCTTTCTCTTCAGTATTATCTTTTCTCAATATGTTATTGTTTTTACCTTAAACTAATCAATCATACATAATAACGAACGTTGAATTTTTTTTTATCTTTAATTGAAAATTTCAGTTTTCACTATATAACAAGCTAATTGACAAGTATGTCAAGTGCAATATATATATTAGATAGAAATTTAAATCTAATTATTCAACGACATTATAGAGAAGATTTAGATATTTCATATATTTTACAAAGTTTTAAAACTGTTTATAATAAATCACATCCAATTGATTTACCAATATTAGAATATAATGGTATAATTTTTATTTATTTAAAGAAAAAAGAAGTTATTTTTATGTCACCAATTATTGGTGATATTGACGTAATGTCACATATTTCCTTTTTAGAAAAATTTGCACAATTATTACAAAAATATTTTAAACATTATAAATTAATTGATTCTAAAGATGATACATATGATATAAAGGCAGAATTAATTAAAGATAATTATATATTAATTTATGAATTATTTGATGAATGTTTAGATTTTGGTATACCTCAATTGACTGAATTTAGTATTTTGAAAGATTATATAAAATTAATGATTAAACCTGAAGAATATTATGATAATTCACATTTTAATGATGAAATTAATAAAGTTGAGAAAAAAGTTGAAACTGAAATTAACTCATCAATTTCTAGAACTGCAATGACTAAAATTTCATGGAGACCAAAAGGAATTTTTTATAATAAAAATGAATTTTTTATTAATTTTAATGAATATTTAAAATTTAAATTTAATCATAAAGTTCATAAAGTTATATTAAATCAAATTTATGGTGAAATTAAATGTAAAAGTTATTTATCAGGTATGCCATATTTAAGATTAGGTTTAAATGAAACTTTAAATATAGAAAAAACAATTTTTAATCATATTCAATATCATCAATGTGTTGATTTAAATTTATTAAATGATAATACAGTTGAATTTATACCACCAGATGGTGAATTTACATTATTATCTTATCAAATTTTAAATACTCAAGTTTTACAACCTTTAATATTAATTAAACCATTATATCGAATATTTAAAAAAGGAGATATTTATAAATTAAGAATTAAAGTTGATATGGTTACAACTTTTAAAAGAAAATTTTATATGGTTGATTTAAAAATAAGGATACCATTAATAGTTAAACATTCAATTTTATTTATTAATTTTAATAAATCAATGAAATTTAAAACTAAATTAGGTTCAGTAATTCATAGTCTAGATAATGATTGTATAATTTGGAAAATTGAAAAAGTTCAAGGTTCAATGAAAGGTGAAATGCTGGCTGAATTCGATTTAATAAATGAAAGAGAATTATGGGAAAATCATTTAGAGAATAAAGAACGTGTTAAACAAGAACATAATGATTTATATTATTTTGAACTTGGAACTGAATTTGTTAAATTAGGTCATGATAATAATTTACTTAATAATCAACGAGATAACCTAAAACAAATTGTTGAAAATCGTAGGAATAAAAAAGATGTTATGAATAATGATATAGAAAGAATTGTAACTGTTGAATTCCAATTACAAAATATGTTATATAGTGGATTGAAAGTTGATTTTTTATCAATCAAAGAAGATCAATTAAAATTACAAACATTCCCATGGATAATGTATTGTGTTTATTGTAAAGATGATGATTATTCCTTTGTCCTTGACAAAGAAGAGTTTACTAATGAATTAGAAGATTATGATGAAGAAAAACTTGAACAATTTGGTAGATGGACGGGTACAGGAAGTAATGATGAACTTAAAAGTGGTAATACGGAAATTGAATCAGATAAAGCTGAGGAGCTTTCTGATAAGATTGAACAAAAGGGGGATTTCTCAACAGCACTCGATCATGTTGGTGAAATCAAATTAAAAGACCGAAAAGATTTGGACTTTGAAGAATATGTTGTAGAGGATGAAGCATAATTGCATAAAAGTGGCAATTTAAATATTATAGTTATAATTTATCAATCATTCTACTATATATGTATAATTTACATTTGTATACCGTATTAGAAATTTTAAATTTGAATCCAATGACCTAATTGCGTAATTAATTTATATTTTCTTTCTCGAAACGGGCGATTTTGAGTTTTGTGTGCTCTTGCAGCAAAGTAAAAAAAAAAAAAGCTTTGAAACTTGTCTAAATCTGGCCTTACTATTATTATATCTTATTTCTTTGTTAAATTTTATAACCAATTGGTAATAACCAAACATTGTTCTTCTCTAAAAAATGGTTAAATTGAATAATTATAGTTTAAATTTAGGTTATCCAGTTTATGGCGCTCAATTTGTTAATAATCATATCCTTGTTGTTGCAGGTGGCGGTGGTGATGGAAATAATGGTATTCCCAATAAAATGACTGCCATTTTAATTCAACCTGAAAACAGCAAAAAGCCAATTAAAAGATATAGAGAATTAACATTAAATCCAAATGAAGATTCAGTTATGTCATTGGCTGTTGGTAGAGGTACAATATTAGCTGGTATTAATGAAAATCCAATTATGATGTCGAAAGGCATTAATAAACATTTAAGAAAATTTAAATTTGAAAACGATCATTTAAAATTTGTTGAAAGTTGCCAAATTCACCCAAATACCAATGCAAATATTTATCAAAAGATAACAGCCATTTCAACTGATGGTTCTATTGGTGTAATTGTAATGAGTGATACTCCTTCTTCTATTTATATAGTTGAAACTTCAAAAGATATTGAAGAAAAATTTAAAATTGTCACTGAAGGTGATGTAAAGGATGTCACTATTTCATTAGACGGTAAATTGATGTGTTATATAACATCTTCTGTTTTTGAAGTAATTTCTTTAGTAACAGGTCGTTCAGTTTACAAAAAAAATTTAGATTTTTTAATGTCAAAAATTAGATTCTTAGATAATAATGAGGTTATAATTAGTGGTTCTAATAAAAAAGATGCTATAATTGCTAAATTTTCAATTGCTAATTCAAAGATTATTCAAAAGAAAGTTATTTTTAAAAATCTTAAAGGTATTACATCCATGGATGTTAATATTAAAAATAATTTAACAGTTTTAGCAACTTCCAATTATTCATTAATAATTATTAGAACTTCTGACTTAAAAATCATTAAAATCTTAAACAAAGTTCACGATTTTGCAATAACAAAAGTTGTCTTTTCTGATGATGGTAAATATTTAGCTTCCTGCTCAGCAGCAAATACAGTTAATGTTGTTGAAATTCCAAATAACTTCTCAACGTCTAAATCTATTCTGACGACTATTTTTCAATATATTTTCTCGATTATTATTATTGCATTATTGTCTGTTGGAACCCAATATTTATATGAAAATGGTTATATTCATATTATGATTAATAAAGCAATTGAAAAATACGAAGCTTTTAAGCCACAAGATTCATCTAAATATTTTACTATTGAATCAATTTCTTCTTATACACCAACTATGTCATTTAAATCTTCTGAGTCTATTTCTAATTCAGGATCGCTCATACAGTTCAAGAGAATCTCCAGTAGAAGAAATTTCATCTATTAGCTCAAGCGTACTTTCTTCTACTTTACAAAAAGCAAGTGCAGTTTTGAACGAAAGTTTACAAGTTTCTTTCGATCCATTACCTTCCTTTATTTCTACATATATTGATCCTCCTACATCAGTATTGACTTTAAGCTCCAATATTGTTGATCGAACAATAAAAGATGATATTATATCATCTGAAGATTTTACAACAACAGATTATGCGATTTCAATTTCACAGTCACTTAAAGAAGATGCTAAATCAGAAGTAGCTGAAACAGGAGTTACTACTAAAGAGCAAATACTTTCATCGATTCCTACTTCACTATCTACAATTTCATCTTCTCTATTATCAACTCAATTGGTCGAGCAAACTACATTCAAAGAAATCACAAAAGAGGTAGTAAAGGAAATTGTTAAGGAAGTAACTTCAGTTGTTGTTTCAACTGAAGTTTCAATTCAGACTTCTATTTCTTTAGTTACCTCTGTCGAAACAAGTGTTTCAACAGAAACTTCTGTGGCTGTTTCTACTTCTGTTGTTGTTGTTACTGTTACAGAAAACCCAATTTCTCATACAGAAACTGTTGATCTTCCAAAACATCTTTCAGTTCACCTTGAATCTATCAAAGATGCTGCCGGTATAGATAAAGTAGTAGTTGTTAATGAGGAAAATCATATTGTAGAAACTTTAGATAATTCAGAAGTACCACCAACAACAGATGCCGTTGAAATACAAATTGAACCAACTTCACAAGTTTATGATGATCCTATACAAGCTTCCATTGATCAAGAAAATATTGTTAAGTCAGAATTAGAACAAACTACAACTTCTGAATATTCAATTCAGATTGAACCATCAAGTACTGTTTTTGAGAATCCATCAGATGCAGCTCAAAATGAACAAAAACTTGCTGAAGAAGAATTGAATGCAATTAGTGCAGAAGGTAATGTTGATAATTTAATTCCAACTTCTGCCAGTATTGAAATTAAGCCAATCACACCTATAATGATGCTTCAAGCAGATGGCCGAGAGACCTCTTCAGAAAGTAGTAGCGTTAATGAAGTGTCTGAATCAACAACCGAACAATCAACGACTGAGCAATCAACGACTGAGCAATCAACTCAAGCTACACCAGTTGAAATAAAGCCTATTACTCCAATAATGATGCTTCAAGCTGATGGTCTAGAAACAACAACAGAGGAAATAGTTACTGAAACAGAGCCAGTAGTTAAAGATGAACTTTAATCCCCCAACATTACACTAATAGCATATAAATAATTAAAAAATTAAATTATTTTCTTATATATCATAAGATATATTATATTTAAATAGGAATTGAAAAATAATGATAAGAACAAAGTAAAATTTTATACTTGTAAAAGCTTTGTACTTCTGGACAGATTGTGAAAAAAATAATAATTCATTTGTTTATTCATATTTTACATTATACATATATTTAAATACATATATAATTTATATACGTATGAGCCTAATATCGTTATATTATGTATGAGAAAAGTCCAAATTAGAAAGCATAAAAAGCTTAAAATAATTTAATATCCGCAATTTGTTTTTGTTATTAAGTGTCCAATTATATTTATTCCCCTGATTTTTTACTGTTACAAGCAACAATTTTGAATTTGCCGACATCTAAAACTTCATTATCATCAAGTTTCATATTAACATCCTTAATAACAAATGTCCAAACGTCGTCACAAAATCTATAAGTACTGAGATGACCTTTGAATGTCATTTTTGCTCGTATATCATTACGTAGATGGTCCGATGTAACTCTGTCAAAATTTGCAAGGACTTTCATTGCCAATTGTGGTTGAATACGTTGATCAACAATCAAAGTATCAAGCGCATCAGCTAATGTTGCACCTACTCTGTAGAATATAGTGAAATATGTTTGTGTTAGTATTCAAAAAGCGTTGAGTAAATATTATACTTGTTTTTGAGTAAATATTTATACGTACGTGCTTCTTCTATAAAATTCATAATATGAAGGACCATTCATATTGTGCAGTAATTATAATTATAAACTTAATTATTAGACCTTTATATTGTTTATAGTTCAATAAGAAAAAACTATTTATTCTTTTACCGTCGTCTACAACGCAATCAAGTAGGTTTCAAAAACTGAAGTCTTAACTTCAACTCCTCGCCGCCGCCCTCCTCACAAACGAAAAAGAAAAATTAAATTGAGACAATTTAAAATATTCTGAGCTAAAATCATGATGGAAATTTAGTTTTTAATTTTTTGTGTTTTACTTTCATACATTTAACCTTACAATAATAAAATCATAAATAAGAACAATTTAATAAAAAAAACATCAAATAGTGACAAATAATGGCTGTCATATATTATAGATTCAGGTCGCAAAAGCCGGATCATATAGCAACCATAAAATTTGATGGAACTGGATTAACAGTCTTTGAACTTAAACGAGATATAATTTTAGCCAACAATTTGATTCACTCAACAGATGTCGATATTATATTATACACTACAGAAGATATTCAAGATACATCAATAAAGACATCCAAAAATTCCAATGAAAGAGAATTAGATGATGATAATGAAGTTGTACCACGTTCCACCACTGTATTAGTACGAAGAACGATGACTCCAAAGAGGAGTAAAGGTAATATACAAAGATATGTTGCAGGTAAACCTAGATTATTAACTAATAGTACTAAAACTACCAACATTAATATTTTAAGTGCAAATATTAATATGAATTCAACTGATGGTAATGAGGATGATATGATTCAAAAGATGTTTAGTGTTCAAGATGAACAATGGTCACAACAACAAGATGTTATGGCAACTGCAACACGTGTTGACACTTTTAAACCATCATTTAATGAGCCTGTTGCAGATTATTATATATGTTATAAATGTGGTGAAAAGGGTAAACATCATATTAAGAATTGTCCAAAAAACAATGATCCGAATTGGGAAGGTGTTCGTGTCAGAAAGACAACTGGTATTCCAAAGAGTCATTTAAAAGCTATTGAGAATCCTGAAGATTCATTAAAAAATTCAAATATTTCAGGCAATACAACTTATATGGTTAATGATCAAGGTAAGTATGTTGTTGCAGTTGCTGATACTAAAGCTTGGGAAAAATATCAAAAGGCAAAAGAATCAGATAATAGTGGATATATGAACGATGATATTGATGTTGAAGATGGGGAATTAAAAGATCCCGAAACTGGGAAATTATGGAAAAATCCTGTACGAACTCCATGTTGTAATAAAATATATTCAAGAAATATTATTGAAGATTTATTAATCGATAGTGATTTTACTTGTCCAAACTGTAATAAAGATGAAATATATTTAGATACTTTAGTAACTGATAAAGAATTAGAAGAAAAGGTTAATGAGTATATTAAAAAAGTAACTGAAGAGAAGAAAAATGAAACGAATTCACCAAAGAGACGACAAATAAATCCTCCCGGTATAATATCTAATCCAGTAATGCCACAAATACCAATGATGACAATGCCTCCAATGAATATGCCAGCAATGAATATGAGTATTCCATCATCTATGCCATTTATGCCATTTATGCCAATGCCTGGAATTCAACCACCACAGAATCAAAATAACCAAGGTAAACGTAATTAATTTAACTTTTAAATATAAAAATATTATAAAATTTTCTATATAACTTATTCACTATAATGCTCAAAATTCTACATAAAATTTATTTATAATTAGTTATTAATTTTCAGGGTAATGACCAGAAGAATAGGAAATGACAGCCCATTTACCTGAGTAACACCAAGATTCACCAATCTCATTACCAAGACTTTTCCATTCTTTAACGATTTTCTCTTCAACACCTTCGGCAAGACCAACACAAACATCGGATTTACAAGTTCTTAATGCTAAAATAGGAATGTTTGAATTTGCTAATTTATTTAAGGCAACAACAAATGGAGTTGTTCTTAACCATTTCATATCACCAGTTATTTTTCTATAATTTAAATCACCTTTAACAATAACTAAAGTTGAATTTTGGAAATAATCATAAAGTTGAGAACCACCATATTTTGTTTCAGTTGGTGATATATCCCAATGATCTAAAGCTGAAGTCCAAAATTCAGAATCAACCAATTGAAATTGTTTATTATTATAATAATGTTCAATTGAATTTATAAAATAATCTAATTCTTCTCTATGATCAGGAAACCAAGTTTTATTTTTCATATCAGTTATAAAAATTTTATAATCTTTAATCATTGTATCACTTACCATCCAAGGTCTTGTTTTACAATGGAATGTTATATTTTTAACTAATTTTGAATCTAATAAAAATAATGATAATGATAAATCAGTATAAAATTCAAAACCAGCATTATCTAAAACAAAATCAATTCTTCTTTCCTCAAATGGAACTGATATTAATCTATTCCAAGCATCAGGTAAATCATTATCAATTATATTTTTTGAAGATTTTGCTCTTGCTTCTTTACCTTGTCTTGATTGAATATCTTCTAAAGTTGCATTTGCTAAAAGTGAAAGATCAGTTGCATTACCCCATAATGAAATATCAATAAATTCTTCAAATAAAAATTTTAAATTTTCAATATCAATTAAATTTTTTGAATTTTTAATTTCTTCACTTAAAATTTTATATCTAATTGCTAATTCATAAATACCAAATTTTGAAAATTTAAAAGCATCTCTTTTTAAACCTTCAAAAATATCAAAATCAATCCATTTACTTTGAGATTTAATAAATAAATCTAAAATTCTATAGAGGTAACATTCAAGTAAAAGCCATGGACCTGATAAATAATTTGGTAATTGATCTAATAAATTTAATTTTTCATTATATGATTCTAAACTTGGAATTAATTTAATTTCTTCTTTAGTAAATTTTCTAACTGGTAAACCATTTTTAATATCAAAAAGTAATTGTTCAATATTTTTAACAATTATACTACCTTGCTTTATTAATTCAGGATCATTTGATTCTTTAATATGATTAGTTGCATCTTCTTTACATTTTTGAATAATATTTGGCCATCTTTCTCTTGCAGTAGAATATGCAAATGAGTGTGGGTCTCCTAAATTATAAACACCTGGTAATGCAACCATTGTCTGATTCTATATATATTTTATATTTGTTTAGTTTTCAAACAATTAATTTACAAACGAAGAAACTACATTTAAGATAATAATATATGAAAATAGTCCTCGCCGGTTATTTTAACTTTGACGTTTGATATTTGTTTTTTTTTTTTCCTTTATAATTATTTACGATAATTCATATGTTTAAATTAATAACTAAGTGGAATAAATAGCAATTATATGCAGTTAATTTGTCATGTTATTCATCTAAATACTGCATTTATTATTCAAAAAAAACCAAACAAATACTAGTATATAGAAGTTAATTAGATATGGGGCAGTGTCGATGCAAAGGAAATGTGTGGGGCAAAGAATTCCGTAGTTAAATTACTATAATTATTATTATTAATCTAATTAATATGTGTGATGTGGCGCAGTGTTCACTTTTTAGCACGTGACAAATAGCGATTATAATACGCCACGTGTTTTTTTTTTATATTTTTGTGTGGCGCAACTTTACTTTTCAACACGTGACATATAATGCGCCACGCGAATGTTTTTTTTAAAATTTTTTTTTTTAATTTTCTTTTAATTTTGTTCGGTTTGCCATAATAAATAATAATAAATAATAATATAAATAACAAACTGAAAAGCACAGAAAAGCGCAGAAACTGAGAAACAAGGAAGAAGCTTTTTGCGGAGGTACGAACATAACCACATACACTTCTTTCCTTTTATCGAAATAACAATATCACATACTACAATTAGAACTCTCATTTAACACATAGCTAACAATGACAAAATCAGAGAAAGAATTGGAAAATCTTAAAGAGAGTATACTACTATTCAAAAATAAATTACAGATGGAGAAAAATGATAGACAATCATCACCATCATCAATATCGATAATACCAAAATCAAATTCAAATAATTTGTCATCTTCAACTAAATATAATTTCCAGTTATCATCTGTTGATGTTTATAATGATTACACAAATGAATATGATTCAAGATTAGTTTATTTAAATAAAGAATATATTAATAATAATAATTTAGATGAAAGAATTCAATTACAAATTCAAGAAGAATTTGGTTCTGATGATGATGAAATAGGAATTGATGATGAAATAAATGATTCATTAAATGATGATATAGAAGATCCTTATATTTCAAGATTTAATGATATTTTAAATTCTTTTAAAATTGATCAATTATTAAAACCTATAACAAAACCATCTGATGTTATTAATATTAAACCAATTAATAAAATTTATAAAGAAAAATTCTTAGAAAGATTATCAAATGATACAGTTAGAATTATTGAAAAAGAGCAAGAAAACGTTAATTTACTTAATAAAATAATGGATATTTTCTTACTTGATGATCCAGATCATATAAAAGCTGATAATTTAGGTTTAGAAGATTATGATCATCATTTAGATTTAGCAAAAAAACAAAATATACAAAATGGAAATAATAATAAACCTAATAATAGTAATAATGATAATGATGATGATGATGATCCTTTCTTTAAGCCACCAATTTATGAATCAGATCCTCAATTTGATGGAATAAAACAAGAAGAAATAGATGAAACTCGTCAACTAATTCAAATAGCTTTACAAAGAAATGAAGAATTTGTTAGATCATTAGCTCAAATACGACTGGGTTTTTTACATGCTGATAATTATAGAGACAATGTTTATAATTGGTGTAAAGAAATGTATGAAAATGAACGAATTCAAATTCAAAAAGAAAAAGAAAAGGAAAGAGAAAAAGAGATTATCAACGAAAATGATGATGTTAACGTAAGTAATAATAATAGTAATAACAATAACAACCAATAATAGTAATTAAAACTAAAATAGGATAATAGCTAGTTTTTTTTTTTTTATTTTTATTTTATCCTACATTTATGTATTGTTTATGTATCTATATAGTAGGTCTGAGGAGTACTTTTGTTAAAAATCAATTTCCAAAACTTTATTCATTGATTTAGATTCTAAAACTTTACCATTCACTAATGGTATAACACCTTTACATAAAACTCCATCAAAAAATTCATCAATCAATTCTCTTAATTCACTACCAGTTTGACGAAAATCAGGATAAGCATTAACTTCTAATAAAGTAACACCATTTTCTTTAGAAATATCTTCAGAAATTAAAAAGTCTAATCCATATGCTTCAAATGCATTTGGTAAAGGTTGAAAGTTCATTCTATCAACATTAACAGCAGCTTTAAATAAATCAGCAACAATTTCATGAATTTGATGAATTATAAAACCTTGAATTTCTTTTGATACTTTAGATTTTGCTAATTCTTCAACAACTTTAATATCAGTTGTATCTTGTAAACAGGTATTTGTTAAATGACCTGTCATAGAAATAATATCATCATTTTCCTCTTCTTTATCAACATAATCATGAATTATATTTGGATCAACATATTTCTCAGAACTAAATAACATTAACATTCTATCATAAACATAAATTTTTAATTGACCTGTTGCTAATACATAAGTTCTAATATGAAATTTTCTATTCTCATATTCTTTTAAAATTAATGGTTTTGAAATATATTCTTGAACAACAAAATGTCTTAATTGAGAAATAATCATACCTTCTTGTTCTTCATCTCCTTCATCATCTGTATCATCTTCATCAAATGAGTCAAATATAGCTTGTAATTGATTAATAGTTTTAAATAATCTAATACCTTGTCCTTTATCTGTCATGCTTGGCTTTAAAATAAATGTTTTACTCATATTTTTCTCATTCTCCATTAAAACACATCTGAGTTCATAAACTTCATCTAAAATATCATCTAAAAATTCAGCATATGTAAGTTCAAATTGAAAACTTTCAGGAAATGCTCTATTTAATATAGATTCAGGATGTTTTGCTTGATAAACTGCTATAGTGTTTGATAAATAATGTTTTCTAATTAAAGATTTCCTATAAATATATGAATTAGCAATATATTTTTTGTCTGTCATTAATCTTTCATGATCAAGATCTTCATAATCACCATAATGAAAAACAAAATTATCATCTTTAAGTGGAATTTTATCTTCAATTTTAATATTTGGTAAATATTTCTTAATTGCCCTAGTTAAAGGCTCATATATATATGAATCTTTTGCATATGTTATAACAATATGTACTTTTTCAATATTTGAAACTTTTTCAGCACTAAAACAGAAAAAAAAAAATGTAAAATTTTGATGTTAGTAAAATGGTTAAGACAAATGAAACAAAAGTTTTATATGATAAAAAAAAAACCAATAACACAATAATTGTTAATTAAATAATAATAATAATAATATATTTATTAAATTACTGCAATAATTTATAAAATAAAGAATAAATAGATAAAAATATTTATTCTTCTTATTTATAACATTTCCAATATCTATAATTGAATATGTATTAAGTTTAATTACTTACTAATCCAATTTTAAAATCATTTCACCTTGGTTTTCAATATCTACGTGTTTAAAGTTAGCTCTTAAAGCAGTTATAGTTGCATGACCTTGACCGATAGCTTTACCATCGGTAAATTCTTTACTTGCATTAACTGCTTTATGAACTATATCAAAATCGGGACGCCATTTAAATATTGTACCATCAGATACACTTCCATCGACAATATCAGTATGTTCATTAGTATTAGTTGATTCTTGTCTATAAAATAAACTTTTACCCCATTTATTTTCCATCATTGGTACACGATATATTTTTGTTTCTCCAACTTTAATAGTTTCATTTAATGGAATATTGATTGTATAAATTTGAACATCAGAATTCCAATTATCCCATAATTGTTGTATTATTTTGATACTCATCAAACTTGCTTCATTTAAAATATCTGATCCAACATCAGGATTTTTTTCATATGAATATGATAAAGCAATTGAACGTTTACCTTGATGACAACCTTCCATTGCACCACCAATAGTACCACTTGATAAAGCATAAAGAGCACTTGAATTACGACCAACATTTGGACCACTTAAAACTAAATCAACATTTTCAGGTCCATTACACATATGATTAACACCAATATCAGTACATGTAGCAGGTGTACCATTATCAACTAAACACCATTCCATTAAATCAGGATTTGATTTTAATGATTTTTGTGGATATGGAAATGGTCCATAATATGAATTATCCTCTGGTTTTGAAATATGACTATAAATATATTTAACAGTTACATCACGACCTGCAAAATGTGCTTTACCAATCCAAGATTTTTGTGAAAATGGAACACAAATTGTTAAATCCCAATCTGTATATTTGAGAATAGCAGTTACTAAATATTTAATATATGGGGAAGCAAGATCATTTGGACCACCGTCATCATTTGTTAATAGAACTCTCATCTTTAATACTACCTATTAATATGACTTTCTAAACAAAATAAATCAATATTCCTCTGCTGTACTTTGATGTTAAATTACAGATTTGTGCCAACCCATTCTCAAAACTGTTAAGAAAGGGAGGGCACACATATTAAATCATTCAAATTTGGAA
>JAJLVB010000046.1:43867-55951 GCA_030570135.1 Pichia deserticola | reverse complement strand
TTATATTTTAATGATTAAATTTACCAGACCCTAGCACCTGCTAATTTTTCAGAAGATAAATCACCCAAGTCCTTACCTTTACCATCAACTTTATATTTATTTAAAAGATCGAAATATTGATCAAATAAGAATGATGAATCTAATGGACCACCTTTTGCTTCTGGATGAAATTGTACTGAGAAAATTGGTCTTTCCTTATGTATCATACCTTCATTTGATAAATCATTTAAATTAATAAAATATTCTTTATAATCAGATGGTAAAGTAGTTGCATCAACAGCATAACCATGATTTTGTGATGTAATATGACATTTTCCAGTAGTTAAATCTAATGTTGGAATATTATGAGCTCTATTACCATATTTTAATTTTAAAGTTTTTGCACCTGCAGCTAATGAAAGTAATTGATGACCCATACAAATACCCATAATTGGTAAATCTGGATTTTGTTTAATAACTTTTTTCAAATTTTCAACAGTTTCAGCACAATATATTGGATCACCTGGACCATTTGAGATAAATACACCATCAAATTTATTTGCAACTTTGTCAATTGGATAATTAAATGGAACTACTGTAATATCTGCACCTCTTGAAACTAAACATCTTAAAATATTTTCTTTTGCACCACAATCAACAACTAAAACATGATGTTTTGCATTTTTAACTGGAATATGGAATGGTTCCTTTGTTGTAACTTTTGCAACCATATTAACTAAACCTGGATCATAAAATTCTTCATTTTCATTATTATTATTATTATTATTATTACCAACACTTAATCTTGCCAAACTTGAACCTTGTTCTCTTAAATACTTAACTAATTCTCTTGTATCAACACCACTAATTGCAGCAACACCTTCTCTTGTACACCATTCACTTAATGATTCAACAGCAGTCCAATGTGAATATTCTAATGCTACATCACTAACAACAATACCAACACATTGAATATTTGGTGATTCAAAATGTCTTAATAAAGTATATTCATCACGAGCTGAACCTGATGGTACACCATAATTACCAATTAATGGTTGTGTAAAACAAATTATTTGACCACGATATGATGGATCAGTCATAGATTCAGGATATCCAACTAATGAAGTAGTGAAAACTGCTTCACCAGATACAGTATTTGGTGAACCAAATGAATAACCATTAAAAACTGGACCATTACGAATGGTTAATTTTGCAGGTTCAAGTGATTTACTTGAAGATGTTGCAAATCTAATTTGATTCTTTAATTGAGAATTGATTTTTGTCTTTAGCGTTTTAATTGCTAGCATTTTCTATAACTTTTATTATTTGTTGTTTAACTATAAATATATGTCTGAGGCAAAATAAAAACAGAGAATGAAAACCAAAAATAAAAAAAAGAAAGAAAAAAGGTGAATTGTAACAGTTTTAAACAAAGAAAGTGACTAATGAAAAAGAGGAAACAAGTGAAAAAATTTGCATCTTGAGTCATTTGTCCAGTGGAGGAAAAATGCAAAATAATATGTAAAAAAAACTTGTTGCGGACCGCGCTGAGTGGTTACCATATTAGGCAAGCGCGCTTAGCGTAATAAAAAGAAACGCACAGAGTGTGATGTCAGAAATAAGTTATTATTTGATTACTATATATTCATAAAATAGTATATAGATTTAATAAGTAGGAAATTTAACTATGCGATAAATTTATATTGGTATTAAAAATAGCAAGAGAGATATTGAAATTCTTAAATTTTACAAAATTTGATATAAGTAACGATAACAGAAATAAAAAATAAAAAATGAAAAACTAGAAATACAAAACGCTGTAATTTATTATTCATACTGAATAATATATTAATAAACGTTAAAAAGTAGAGTAAAGCAAAATAAAGCAAAATAAAATAAAGTAAAGTAAAGTAAAGTAAAGTAAAGTAAAGTAAAGTAAAGTAAAGTAAAGTAAAGCAAAGTAAAGTAAAGTAAAGTAAAGTAAAGTAAAGCAAAATAAAATAAACTAAAGTAAAGTAAAGTAAAGTAAAGCAAAATAAAATAAACTAAAGTAAAGTAAAGTAAAGTAAAGTAAAGTAAAGTAAAGTAAAGTAAAGTAAAGTAAAGTAAAGTAAAGTAGAGTAAAGTCCCCAATTTGTAAATTTATAACCCAACAACTAAATATCAAAAGCCCTTTCAAGAAGCATCTTTGGATCATAAATCCAATGTGAGTTTGTGAAAACTCTTAATGCAACCATACTAATATCATCCAGCCAAACACATCTTAATTCTTTAACAGAAGATCTCAAAGTCAAATATTCACCCAATGAATATGCGGGTCTATTGATACTTGTTCTTTGAAATCTTTTTCTTGATTTTGTTTCCTTATATTCTATGAAAACTCCACTTACATTCTCTTTTGTAGATGGATCTGTATAAATAACTCTTTTCATTCCATAAATATGAACAAATCTCCAACCTGATCCTTTTTTCATTCCTTTTATTCTAACTAAATTTAAAGCTGTTATTTTATCCTCCGGTTTAATTATAATTGAATTTAATTTGAAACTTTTAATTTCTTCTATTGTGGTATTTTCCTTAAATTTTGAATGATTAACTGTATCGAATAAAAATTTCTTTGCAAATTCATCAATTTTAATTTTTGATTTATTTACTAGATTTTCAGGATTAATTAATTCAAATTCTAAAAATTCAAATTCAGGATATTCTGGTGTTTGATATTTGTAAATTTTCATTGAATTAACAATATTTAAACATTTAATTTTTTCTTGTAAAAGTGATTCATCAATGGTATTATTCTTTGATATATTTTTAAATGACTCAACCGCATCATTCATTTTACTCATTGAAATTGCTGTAAAATCACCAATTTGTTCCCATTTATTATATAAATGAGTTAATAAATGAAGTGGTAATGCCAATAAATGATTGATATTTCTAAACATATGATATCTTGATAAAGTTTCAAATTCTTCAACTAAATTAGAAAGACCAGCCCTTAAAATTGGAATTTTACTTTTATCAACTTCTGTACATAACAATGCACTTACATAGGTATTTAATTCAATTAACAAAGATAAGGTTTTGAATTTTTCTGGTATTACCTCAAATAAACTATTTGGAGTTTCATACATATCATCATAATAAACGCTAAACATAAAATGGAATAAACTTTGAAATATTTTTAAATCTGCAATTGAAGTTTTAAAATAAACTTCTGTAACTAATGGATCAGTAAATTTCAATAAAGAGTTTGGATTTTCAAAAATATTATGTTGTAAAATATTTGTTTGTACATCCAATGCAAAATTTTTAAATGTTTCATAAATGTAATCATTTGGATTTCTTTTAAAATGATTTTTAACGATCCAAACAATTGTATTTTGAAATAATTTTTCTAAAAGTAATTTTTCAGAATCAATCAATAAACTTTTATTTAAATCTAAATATTTTAAGGGTTCTAATAAATTGATTTTATTTAATATATTAGAATTCTTTTTGATATCATCACCAGAAGAGATAAATCCTTTCTCTTTTAATTCATATTGGAATTTTTCAGAATTATAGATAACTTTAAATTCATGACCTATATTATCTTTGATGGTGCATCTTGGTATATTACAATAAACACATTGATAATCAAAATTTATTGGATTGATATCTAATAAACCACCTTTAACATATTCATCATTTGCCAATGCAAATATCATTGAAATTTTTACATGATATTCATGTCTATTTAAGCTAATTCTTAAAATATTATTGTTTAAATGATTTAAATATGAAAATAAAGGATTTAATAAAGTTTTATTAAATTCTGGATCTTTATCGGCTTCGCAAGCACAAACTAAAAACATAAATTCAGGTTTATATCTAAGATATGAAGGTAATTCATTTAAAATTAAGTAAACACCATTTAAAGTTTTTCCTTTGAGACCATGATGAGCTGAAATTGAAGGTGTTATTAATGAGAATGTAAAAGCAAAATCAATACTATCAATATAATCAATAATTGATTCTTTGTAAATTGTACCATCTTGAATTAAATTAATAAATTTACTATTTTCTTTAATCATATTTGAAGGTCTTAAAGTTTTCTTCAAAAATATTCTTAATTTTTTATTCAGTAAGATTGATAGTATGTAATTATTAAATAATTCAATAGTGAGCGGTGAACTTTTTTGAATAAGATTTATATCTGAATTATTTATTGTATCATTATTATTATTTTTATTTTTATTATAATAAACATTATTTTGTTTATTTTCTAAATTAATTGAAATATAATTTCCATAATCAGAATAATTTAAATTAATTTCACTTTTTGTTAAATTCCATGAATTAATTATATTATCTTTTAAGAAAATATCATCACCTGTTGGTGTATCAAATATGAATTTAGTTAAAGCGACTTCAGGTAAGATAACTGAACCCGAAACTGAATAATATTTTGTATCAGCAAATTTTTGTAATTGAGTTGAACTTATTTTAGAAACGATATGTTTAATTTCATCATCAAGAACTTTTTTTTCAATTAAATTTTTTATTTTTTTATGAGATATATTACTAATATTTGTATTAATTATACTACCATCCTTATTTGAATTTAATTTTTCAATATCTGTTTTTGAGATTAATTTAAAATCTGTTTTTTGCTCAGGAAATTTATCTGAATCATACATTAGATCGTGATAAGATCCAGATCTAGCTCTTTGGTCTATTGGTATATTATTATTATTATTATTATTATTATTATTATTATTATTATCATTATTATCATTATTATTATTTTGAACTGTTGATTCAAAAGTATCAAACGTTTGATTTAAATTAATAGAAGAATTATTATTTATTTCATTATTATTATTATTATTATTATTATTAGTATTAGTATTAGTATTATTAGTATTATTAGTGTTATTATTAGTAGTAGTATTATTATCATTATTATAATTATTACTAAAGTTGTTGTTATTAGTAATATTATTATTCAAGTTATAATTATTGTTGCTGTTGTAATAATGCAAATTATAATTATTATTTAAATTATTATCACTTTGATAATTCATATTAAAATAAATATTATTATTAGTATTATTAGATTGAGTTAAAGGTAATGTAAAATTTTTATTATCAGATAATAAATTTGCAGATTTTAATACCCTTTCATGTCTTAAATTCATATTGTCAATAAAAGTCAAACCATTATAATTATTATTGTTACTTGTATAATTATTAACATTCGGATTATAGTTAATTAAAATTGGTTGGAAATTATTTTGAAATTGATAAGGATCAGATAATGGTGTAACATTATCGCCAAAATTTGAAGAATTTCTATGGATATTTAGATTAAAATTATTTATATTAGTGTTATTATTGTTGTCGTTATTGTTATTGTTATTGTTATTGTTATTGTTATAATTTAAATCTTCTATTATACTTGATTTTTTTGAATTTGATAGAGAAGAATTTTTTGAACTTATAGATAATTTTTGAATTCTATTATCATTAAAATACTTTTCATGAGTATTAGAAACATCGAAACTTGAAGATTTTGTTATTCCTGAATTTCGATTTAAATTTAAATTTAAATTTAAATCAGAATCTGTATTGTAAATAATTTTGTTAAATAAGAATGGCTGATTATTACATTGTAATAAAGGCATAGTACTATTAATTGTACTATTGTTGTTGTTATTATTATTTGTATGAATTTCAGTCATATTTTGTGTTTGCAAGTAATATATAGGATTAAAATTTTGATGTGGCTGAGCAAGATATAGATTATTTAATGTTTTATTGTTATTTCGATTATAATATGAAACTGAGAAATTTGATAAATTTGATGTATTTGAATTATTATTATTATTATTATTATTATTATAGTAATTATGTTTAGTTTGATAATGATTAGGAGGTATTCTTAAAAAAGGTGATGATAAAGCAGAAGAATCTGATAATGTCGAAGTTGAAGTTGAAGTTGAAGCTGAAGTTGAAGTTGAAAATGAAATTGGAGTTGAAGCTGAAGTTGATCTTGACACAGATTTGGGTACAGATATAAAAATAGGATGTTGCTGTTGTTGTTGTGGTGGTGGTAGTAGTAGTTGTTGTTGTTGTTGTTGTTGTTGATAATTATTAATTGAAGAAGGGCTAGATGTTGGATACGAATTAACAAAATGATGCTGCATAACTAAATATAGTAATATCGTATAGATATGTAAGTCTACCAAAATTTCAAAACAAAAAAATAACTATATTGTGTATGTAATAAAAAATAGTATGTGTTTTTGGTGAACTAATTAAACTGAAACACTGTTATTATAATTATAAAGAATATTATAATTATAGTTTAAATTGTTAATGCCGTTCAAAAAATCTAATAAATGGAAGGATTGGAAATTAGAAATTGGAAACCAAAACAAAAGAAGAATTCTTTTTATAAAATTTGACAGAGATCAAAGTAATAAATCAATTTCTTATGGTTGACCCTTTTCTTTTAATTTTTGATAAAAAGGTAAATTTCAAATTTAAAAAAGAGTGGAATTTAATAGTTTTATATGATAAATAAAATTAATAGTTATAGATCAGTTTCAATTAAATAATTTCTATTTAAATTTCTCCATAAATAATTTACTATTATCGAATTTTTAGAAGCAAATTATAGGTATTTTTTTAGCGATTAAGTACGTCAAACAATTACATTCAATCAAATTAGTAAATTAATTTAAACTAAATAAAATTAAAATTTGTTAGAATTTTAAACAAAAAATGGATACAATTAAACGGACTTATCATAATAAAGGAAAAATAATATTTTAATTAATTAATTATATTTCTATTGTTTAATGAAATCTCAACAAGTAAAAACTAGTTGATCTTTATAGCCACATAAGCAAAATCAAATTGTAAATTTATATAGAAACACGGCGCTTAAAATATTAAGTAAATTTACATGACTTTGATTTAGTACCGAATTTATACGTAAATATTTTTATAGAATTTAAATCTACAACCTGATTTAATTTAACTTGTTCTATTAATAAATTTAAAATATTATATTCAATTTCTTAGTCCATAAAACTTTACAAATAATATATATAAATGAATGTTATTAATAATAAACATTGAAAATAGACTTTACTTAGTATACTTACCTATAAAAAGGAAAAAAGCGATATTTTCTTTTTTCAATAGATGACGAATTTTTTGAATAGAATTGTTAGATAAAATAAACAAATTCAATAAATAAATAAATAAATAAATAAAAGACAAAAAATAAATATTTATATTTTTTTTCCTTGCTGATCATTTAAGAATTTAAATGTTATGCACGGCTTTAGCTTTGTTTTAATTGAGCTTTATGTTTTTTTTTTTTTTTATTCTATTAATAATGTTCATAATTAATTATCTCTTTTCAGAGTTTTACTATGAAACAATTGCGATTTATAAGTTCCATTTTTTTATGGGACATTTCTTTTTGATCTTTCATTCATATGATACAAATATTTAGCTGCTACAACTACCTTTTAAAAATTTCTTATTAATTCTATTTCAAGTAGAGTTTTTTTGATTTGTAAAATCAGCTTTTCTAATCATTTTTAATCTCATTTTATCAGTATTTAATCAATTTATTTGTTTATTTATAAGATATTATCTTATTATTATATATATCAAAATAGACAGTTTATTTATGTATGTTATTGGTAAAAAAAAAAAAAAAAAGGAAATAATTAGTACACGACAGAAACTATGTCGTACTCATATTAATTATTACTTACATAAGCACATTTTTACATTATGAAAATCATAGAAAATTTAAATTTTGAGTTTTAGATTTCCTTTAATTATCTACAATCTAATTTGCGAGTAAGGCATAATTTAACCATTTCGATTAACTGTTAATTTTTATTCCGAAAAAGTATTATAATTAAAAATTTATTAAAATATAGTAAATTAAACACATTTTTGATATATATTATATATATTATATATAGATAGATAGATAGATATATGAGGTAAAGGGGAAACAATTCCTATTTCTTATAGAACTAAATGCACAAAATAATTAATGTGATATCTGAGAATCTCTTAACAAAAAGTTTTCGTGAAAAACTAAACGAATTATTATGGAGTTTCAGCAAAAAGGGAAAGAAATTGGAACACAAAAAAATAGTGAGAAATTGAGATAAATAAAAATTTAACACAATCAACATAATTCCTTCACATAAATTAGGTTATTGAAAATACGACAACAGCAAAAATCAATTTTTTTTTACGTGATTAATAGCGCATTATCAAACTACGTATTTCCATTAATTACTAAAATGCATTTTCTGATAGATAACTAAATTGATTATCATAAATATTCATTAGTTTTGTTTTACATTGGTTAATGATAATAATGATAATGATAATGATAACGATAACGATAATGATAATGATAATGATAATGATAATGATAATGATAATAATAATAATAATGATAATGATAATAATAATAATAATAATAATAACAATAACATTATTATATATAAATAATTATGCTAGATAAACTTATATTTTATTTACTAAACAATTCAATTCTTTAATTGAAGTATAAGATACTCTAAACACATTAAATAAAATGATGCAATTTATTGAGTTAATTTTTCTATAGCACAATTTTTTTACAAAGGGTTAATTAAAGTTTTATTAACAAGTAACCAAATTTTCTTAAGAACTTTTATTTTTTTTAACGTCTCGAGTAAATCAAAAGGTATCTTTTTTAAATCTTTCGAATATCATCGTATTATCTTTTATTTAAAATTTAAGTAACAAACTTTTCATAATTTAGATTTCGTGGTTGACCAACAAAAGTCGGATAATTTTACCGAAAGCAACCAACTTGACCTTTTCGGTAATATCTCGTTATTTATATACTCGCAAGCAGTAAAAAAAAAAAAAACTCTGAAAAAGAAATTAAATTAAAACGAGAAAATATACGATAAATTTTGTATAATAATTCTATTGCAGTAATTGCATAGCAATTTTAGTTATTAGTAAAAATAATAATATTATTAACTTATCTAACTATTACGTTTAATTTTGAACATATTTGATCATTTAGTTTAATATGATATTATGATATATAATAATATATTTTCAGTATATAGAATTTACTTTGACAACAACAAATCAAAACATTGTATAAATTATTTAGCTCTAACATTTGCATTACACATTATTTTGTTTACTAATTATCGAAAGCTATGTAATATTAATACTAAATAAATTCAATAAACTGGTAATAACTCAGTCATATCTTGATATAATATTTAAATGAGTTATCCTTTTGATCTTTGATATAAGTATATCATCATCTTTACTCAACACTTATAAAACTAACTACACATATAATTATTCTCTCATATATATCAAATCTTAATCACAGCATAGATAATTTTGTTCAATAATGAAATATTTTATAAATGAAAAGTTCTTTTAGATTATAAATAAATTAATTTTGTTTGAAGAGATTGAATATTTTAGTTTTTGAACAGGTTTTGAAATATTTGGAGTTTTGACTTTAGAAATGATCAAATGGTAAATGATGTTTTATTTTCCTATTTTTTTTTTTTAATTTGAATTATTCCTCTTTTGAAATTAAATATGTATTTTTTCCCAAAGTTTATTTTCTTCCCATATGATGAATGTTTTGATTCATTTTTGTTTTAATTTGAATTACATAAATGGAAAAAAAAAAGACAATATATTTTAATATATATATGGCTGTATGTTATTTTGCTTTCATTGTAATGGAAGGTTTAAAAAATATATATAATTTGGCTTTCTTTTATTTAAATAAATAAACTAATATAATAGTGGTTTATTTATTATTTCACTTATTCTCAAAGTTGATTCAAAGTTTCTTTATTACCTTTAAATACTTGTAAACATCATCTCTTTTTTATTAAAACATTTTAAGATCAAAAAAAACACTCGTTTTTATCAATGTCTTCTATTCATAGCATTAAAACTAATTCATGAATTTTGATTATAATTATTAAATAATGAAGTGAAATCCTCCATTATATTCATATTTAGTAATCTTTGAGTTTATTGAAAATGTTGAAGATTACGAGTAAAAATATTTTGAGCTTCAATCATTTTGATTTTCATGCTACCATAAAACAGTATTTATTCTATTCTAAGTAGTAGTTTGTGAAAATAACTGCAAAGACCATATCTCTAGCCGTGTTAACTAAATTCCTTATTTATGTGATATTGCATTGATATTAATATCTCTTTACTATCATAACGTAGTATATCTCTAATTTGTCCTATATATAGAATATGCAAATTTACTATTTGTTTTTCTAGAAGCCACAGTAATTTAATATAATATTTAAAATAATATTTTTGCTACCATTAAACTTACTGGATTTTTATACCACTTTTATTATATACATGTTCAAATAAAATATTGTTTATTATTTTTATTTACCTTCGTGGGATATATGTCCTATATATATATATTATATTATATATAGTACTACAGCACACCCGGTAATTAAGAGCCAAAAAAATATTATGAAAATTTAAGTTTAATGACGAGCCGCAAAATACACAGCCTTAAAAACTTAGCTCAGGAGCCCGAATTATTTACAACCTGGGGTTACCCGGTCTTTCTTAAAAACCTTTTATAACTTTTTTTTCTTTTTCTCCCAATCGACGCAATTTTTAATTTTCATTGAAAGATGAAAATTTTTTCAATCAAAAAACGAATCCTCAAAATTTCATTTACCAGCAGAAGACTTCTCTGACCTTTTTTTTCTTTCAACTTTCTTTCTTACCTTTTCTTCTTTCCTCTTGTTTTTTTCTTTTCTACTTTTTTTTTTAAAAAACTTTTTTGGTTTATTCTTTTATTACAACACTTAGTTTAATACTAACAAATAATAACAATATGTCTCACAGAAAGTACGAAGAACCAAGACACGGTTCCTTAGGTTTCCTCCCAAGAAAGAGAGCTGCAAAGCAAAGAGGTAGATGTAAGTCATTCCCAAAAGATGATAAATCTAAACCAGTTGCTTTAACCGCTTTCTTAGGTTACAAGGCTGGTATGACTACCATTGTCAGAGATTTAGACAGACCAGGTTCTAAAATGCACAAGAGAGAAGTTGTTGAAGCTGCAACTGTTGTTGATACTCCAGAATTAGTTGTTGTTGGTGTTGTCGGTTACGTTGAAACTCCAAGAGGTTTAAGATCTTTAACTACCGTTTGGGCTGAACACTTATCTGAAGAAATTAAGAGAAGATTCTACAAAAACTGGTACAAATCAAAGAAGAGAGCATTTTTAAAATACTCTCAAAAATACTCTAAAGAAGGTGAAATTGATACTGAATTAGCTAGAATTACTAAATACTGTTCAGTTGTTAGAGTTTTAGTTCATACTCAAATCAGAAAAACTCCATTAACTCAAAAGAAAGCTCACTTAGCTGAAATTCAATTAAATGGTGGTTCAGTTGCTGATAAAGTTCAATGGGCTAAAGAACATTTTGAAAAAACCGTTTCAGTTGATTCCGTTTTCGAACAAAACGAAATGATTGATGCTATTGCTGTTACTAGAGGTCACGGTTTTGAAGGTGTTACTCACAGATGGGGTACTAAAATGTTACCAAGAAAAACCCATAGAGGTTCAAGAAAAGTTGCTTGTATTGGTGCATGGCATCCATCCCATGTTCAATGGTCTGTTGCAAGAGCTGGTCAAAACGGTTACCACCACAGAACTTCTATTAACCATAAAGTTTACAGAATTGGTAAGGCTGGTGATGAAGCATCTGGTTCAACTGATTTCGATAGAACTAAGAAAACTATTACTCCAATGGGTGGTTTCGTTAGATATGGTGATGTTAAGAACGATTTTGTATTATTAAAGGGTTCTATTCCAGGTCCAGTTAAAAGAGTTATTACTTTAAGAAAATCATTATATGGTCCAACTGATAGAAGAGCTTTAGAACAAGTTTCATTAAAATGGATTGATACTGCTTCTAAATTCGGTAAGGGTAGATTCCAAACCCCAGCTGAAAAACATGCTTTCCTTGGTACTTTAAAGAAGGACTTAGA
>JAJLVB010000046.1:0-43767 GCA_030570135.1 Pichia deserticola | reverse complement strand
AGCAGTTTTTGATTTTAGATCTTAAAACCTAGTATATTGATATATTCAAATAATTAAAACTAATTTAATTTAACTTTATTTAACTAAATAAATAACAAAAAAAAAATATAAAATAATATGTCTTACGTTCCTCCACACAGAAAGGGAGTTATTCCAGATGAATCAAACAGTTCAGGTGATTCAGAACAATCATACCCAAGAAATAACAATTATGGTGGTTATAACAACAATGGCTATTCAAGAAATAATAATGGTTATTCAAGAAATGATGGTTATTCAAGAAATGGTGGCTATTCAAGAAATGGTGGTTATTCAAGAGATAATGGATATGGTAGAAATAATGGTGGATATGGTGGTTATAATAATAACAATGGTTATTCAAGAGATAATAATTCAAGACGAGTTCCAGGTGAAGGTAAGTGGGTTGATGGTAAACACGTTCCAGCTGAAAGAGATCCTGCTTTTGAATTAACCTTATATGGTGAAGAAGGTGATTCTAAATTTCAATCTTCAGGTATTAATTTTGATAATTATGATGAAATTCCAGTTGAAGCATCTGGTGATAATGTTCCAGAACCAATTACTGAATTTACTTCTCCACCAATTGATCCATTACTTTTAGAAAATATCAAATTAGCAAGATTTACTAAACCAACTCCAGTCCAAAAATATTCAATTCCAATTGTTAGTTCTGGTAGAGATTTAATGGCTTGTGCTCAAACTGGTTCAGGTAAAACTGGTGGTTTTCTTTTCCCTGTTTTATCAGAATTATTTAAAAATGGTCCATCTGATATTCCAGAAGAAACTAATAGATTTGCAAGAGGTAAAGCTTATCCAACAGCATTAGTTTTAGCCCCAACCAGAGAATTAGCATCTCAAATTTATGAAGAATCTAAAAAATTTATTTATAGATCATGGGTTAAAGCTTGTGTTGCTTATGGTGGTGCTGATATTGGTACACAAATTAGAAATTTGCAAAGAGGTTGTGATTTATTAGTTGCAACACCAGGTAGATTAAATGATTTATTAGAAAGAGGTAAAATTTCTTTAAGAAATATTAAATATTTCGTTTTAGATGAAGCTGATAGAATGTTAGATATGGGTTTTGAAAATCAAATTAGATATATTGTTCAAGAATGTGATATGCCACCAGCAAATGAAAGACAATCATTACTTTTCTCTGCAACTTTCCCAAAAGAAATTCAGCATTTAGCAAGAGATTTCTTAAATGATTATATTTTCTTATCTGTTGGTAAAGTTGGTTCAACATCTGAAAATATTACTCAAAAAATTCTTTATGTTGATGAAGAAGATAAGGAACCAACTTTATTAGATATTTTAGCAGCTGATGAAGAATCTGGTTTAACATTAGTTTTCGTTGAAACCAAAAGAATGGCTGATATTTTAAGTGATTTCTTATATAGTCATAATTTACCAGCAACTTCAATTCATGGTGATAGATCTCAAAGAGAAAGAGAGAAGGCCTTAGAATTATTTAAGAGTGGTAGAGCTCCAATTTTAGTTGCAACTGCTGTTGCTGCAAGAGGTTTAGATATTCCAAATGTTACCCATGTTATTAATTATGATTTACCAGGTGATATTGATGATTATGTTCATAGAATTGGTAGAACTGCTAGAGCTGGTAATACAGGTTTAGCAACTGCATTCTTTAATAGAGGTAATAAAAATATTAGTAGAGATTTAATTGAATTATTAACTGAAGCTAATCAAGAAGTTCCACAATTTTTAACAAGTGTTTCTAGAGAAGGTGGTAGAAGTGGAAGAGGTGGTAGAACAACAAATAATAGAGATGTTAGAAGATCTTATAAAGGTAATAACAATTCATATGGTAATAATTCATACGGTGGTAATTCATACGGTGGTTCATCATACGGTGGTTCATCATATGGTGGCTCATCACGTACAACAAATTCATCATCATCATCATCATCTCAATGGTGGTAAACATATTCGCTTGACTTAATCTCATAAAAAATAGCAAAAACTTGTATTTTTCGTTTCATTTTTTTTTAATTTCACTTTCATTTTTCTGTTCAAATTTAATTTTTTATTTTACTTCTTCATCTTTGATTTTTTTTTTTAACACATTTTTGTTTTTGATTTTTTTGAAATTCTTAGAAGGAATTACCACAAAACAAGAATCATAAAAAACAACA
The DNA here is from genome assembly GCA_030570135.1 of Pichia deserticola. NCBI lineage: Eukaryota > Fungi > Ascomycota > Pichiomycetes > Pichiales > Pichiaceae > Pichia > Pichia deserticola. Next base: position 41,590 of record JAJLVB010000046.1, on the reverse strand, counting down.
ACATAAATCTATTCATTTATTAAATTTTTCTCTTTTCTTTTTATTTATTGTTGTGGGAATGTATCCATCCAATAACAAAACAAAAAAAAATACTGGATGAAAAATATTAGAAAAAAAAAACAACAAATCATTCATGATTATTATTGTATCACATTCCAAATATTAAATATAGCAAATTCATATATAGAAAGATATATATATCCATAGGAAAAAAAAATATTAATAGAAAACCAAATATGAGTTAGAAATATATTGTAAACATATGTTTAATTTTCTTTTACATTAATTTATTAGAGGAGATTAGATTAAAACAGATCAAAACATATTAAATCATATTAAATTAAATCATCCAAAAAACTCAAATTAAATCATACAAATAATTCTAAATTATATCAAATTAAATTCAATAAAAATAAAACAATAACATATTCAATTAATTAAATTAAATTAAATTCTGATATCTATTAATTCTATTCATAATGTATTATAATTTGTACATATAATTTTTTTTACAATATTTCAAATATTCAGTTCTCTATTATATTGCATATAATATATAATTTTTCATTTTTATTTTATTTCTATTTTATTTTAAGATTTGTTTAGGGTTATTATTTTCATTTACTTTTTTTTTTTTCTATTTAGTTATCTATATCTATATATATAAATTATTTAATTATTTTCATAATTGCAATTTTTATTAGTTTACTTATTTTAATTCGAGTTTACAATATTCTTTTATATATTTATATATTCTATTTTACGTTCTTTAGCATGGAAAACAGAGTAAAAATCACAAAAAGATAAACGTATTACTTCCATCTATCCATTTAAAGGGGTATAATCTGATAAATCAATAAAAAATTTAAGCCTTTTCCAGTTTCAACAGCAGCTGTAAAGATCAAACAAAATCAAATAATCTATGATGTAAATAATAAGGAGTATTAAAAAATTCAGTGACGTAACCGGTCCCTCGAATTTAAAAATAGATCTTACCTATATTACTCTTACACTGCCTTAAAAATATAAAATTTTTCAGAAAAAAAAAAAAAATAATGTGGAAATTTGAGCACCGAACGGTCCGGAAGAATTTGACACGAAGAGTTGTCTAAATAAGAGATCAATTTTTTGTTATATCAACACAGCAACAAATATCTAAACTTCAGTTTTACAAATTATATATAAAATTTTATTGTATATGGGATAAAATAGATTAATAAAATATAATAATAAAAATGAATATTAATGAAGTAACCATAATGTCACAGTTTGATTAATAAAAAGATGGAAAAAAAAAAAATCCATAAAATCATTACGTAACTGACGTGACAATTGGCAAGGATTCATCTATTTTATTATATATATGTAATGCATTTATGTTGTATTATTTTGTATCATTACAACAGGAACAAAATGTGTTGTTAACTATTAAATAATTCAATGAATAAACATATTATTACATAAATAGACTGTTGTAGCTTTAAACTCTTTTACATTCTTATTTAGATTTCACAGTAAAATAGTATTTTATCCATTCAGATTACAGGGGCTTTACAAGATAAGCCTATTATATACTTTCCATAGACATAGATATTACTTCTTCTTCCGAACATTTTTTCTATTCCTTCATATACTATACATTTTATTGAATAGAATCCATATATACCATTTCTCTATTTTATACTATTCTTTGATTTTTTCTAAACATTCAATTTTGCATTTTTCATTAGAGTAGGGATCGTTTTGCCACCCTACATATAATATATATATACTAATAAAATAATTTTTTCAAATATATATAAATCACTTTATATATATTTGAAAATTTAGCAGTTCTTGATCCATGTCTCCAAAAGATTCCAGAAAATACAAAAATACAAACAATTCTAATAATGATTCAAATAATTACAATGATAACTTAAAATTTTCAGGTCACAAGAAGACATTCAGTGGTGCTTCAAGTATACTAAGTAATAATAGCAATAATAGGAAATTTCCAGATTTTAAAAGATCAAATTCTTATAATGATATAAACTCAATGTCTTCAGGTGATAATTCATTTACTTCTTTAACAAATATTTATTCAACAAATAGTGCAAATCATAGTTCTCATAATTTAATACAAAATTCCTTATCATTAGGAGGCTCTTTAGAATCTTTAAATAGTTTACCTAATACCTCAAATAAATCAAAAAATAATCATCAAATTAAAAGAAATTTATTCTCAAATTTAAGAGAAAAAAATAGAAAGAATAAAAATTTATCATTTTCAACTGTTCCAATACCAATTGATAATTCAACTATTATGGAAGATGATGAAAGTGATCAAGCTTTAAATGTTCCAATGTTACCAGCTTTTAATAATAAATCAAATATGAAATCACCTGTCAATGGAATACCTACACCTAGACCATTACAACAAAATGATCCATTTAATCTAAATATATCAGAACCAACAAGATCAACATCATTACCACAAAATTTTAATCCATTCGATCCATCAAATACAACTATTAATGGTAATAAAAATTTTAATACTATAGAACAAAATACTAATCAGATTCAATCAGATGATACTGATAGTTATTTAAAAACAACAATTGATCAAGATTTTGATGTTAATTTTTCAAAAGATTCTCATATGTCAAGAGGGGAAAAAATTTTTAAAATCAGACAACAAAAAGGATTAAAAGAACAACAAAATAGAAGACCAATATTACATTTTAGTAGCTCTGATGATGATACATCAACTGAAGATGATAGTTCTAATAAAAATGATAATAACGGCAATGAAAATATTAAAAAATTTAGTCCAAAGGGCGATAATGATTCAATTAAAAGTGATGATTCAAAACATTCAATCAAAAAAACTTTTAAAAATTTTTTTCGTAAAAGAGCTTTTTCAATTGGAAATGAAAGTATAAAGAGTATGAAAAGTAAAGAAAGTAAACATGATATTGATATTAATAACAACGATGATAATGATGATTTGAGTGATACTAATGAGAAAAATGAAGTAAATGAAACAAATTTTAGCTCAGTTACTGGTAGTGATATAACTAAATCTTCTCAAAATGATAATACGAAAGCAAACTCTTCATTTTTTCATGATATTTTTAACGATTTGACTGAAAAAAATCACTCTGGTATTAATGAAAAATCGAGTAATAAATTAAATCATAAAGGAAGAAATAGTTCTGATGATAAAGAATTAAGATCAATTACTTCAAGTAATAAAAGTGAACATTTTTTGAAAAATATTTTCCATCTTGATGGTTTATTAGGTCAGGGTGGTTTAACTCCAAATCTTAACCTACGTTATAATAAAAAACATAGACATGGATTTGATGAAGAAAATCCACCACCAAATTTTCAAGATGAAATTAAAGGTGAGGCTGAAGTTTTAGTGGGTCATATGTTTAGAAATCCAGTTTATGAAATGAGAAGGAGAAAAAATGCTAGAATTAATAAAAATAACAGAAGATCAAAATTAAATTCAGCAAATAATTCATATAATACAGCTCTTGGTGATGGTACTAGTAACACAGATGATAACAATATAACCACCACTAATACTAATGATGAAAATTCTAATAATAATTCCACGGACTGTTTTTATGTTCCTGATGGTGGCCATCTAGATATTGATCCATTTGATGATTTACAAGATATACATAATTTAAGTATTGACGTACCTGATAATCTTAAAGATAAACCAAGAAAATATAGATCTGGTATTCAATCTGCTTTATTACAACTTTATAACACTCATTTTATACCTTCTACAAATGCTCATTCTATGTCAAGAGGATCATCTTCAACTGATGGTACAACTATAGTTGACAGTAGAAATGAATCAAATGATAATCTGAATGATCTGCATATGGATCTGGGTGATGAAATTTTAAAAAATGGTTTAGGAACATTACATCCACATGAACCCTCAAATGTTTTAGATGCTGAATTACCTAAGCTTGGAACAAAAGTTGAAGAAATTACAGAAAATGCAGCAACTCATCTTGATGATTTTGCTAAAATTCATAAAAGAGCTTCATCTTTGCAAAATATCGTATTTGGTAAAGAAAAATTAAAACTATCGAATCATTTACTCCCAAATACAAGAAAATCATTTGATGAAAGTAATAAGAAAACTACAAATAATTCAAAGAAAAAATCTGAAGTAACTTTTGATTTACCAAATTTTGCTTCAAAACCATCAGCTTCATTTGTTTCGACTCCTTATGAAAAGAATGAGCTGCTAGGTTATAAAAATTTCAAAAAACGTGCCAGATTTAATAAAAAATTAACAAAGGAAACAACAGCACGTATTACAGTTCATATAGCTGATGTTTTAGAAAGACAGAGGTTTATTTTAACTTTATGTAAAGCTTTTATGCTTTATGGTGCCCCAACTCATAGATTGGAAGAGTATATGTCAATGACTGCTCAAGTTTTAGAAATTGATGGTTCTTTTATTTATTTTCCTGGTTGTATGCTGGTTTCATTTGGTGACTTAAATGCTCGTACCTCTGAAATGAAACTCGTGCGTTGTGCTCAAGGTTTAGACTTAGGTAAATTGGATGAAGTCCACGATGTTTATAAAAATGTTGTTCATGATCGTTTAGGTACAGTAGAGGGTTATGAAATGTTGGATGAAATAATGAATAGAAAACCAAAATTCAATGCTTGGTGGTGCATATTCTTTTATTCTGTTGCATCGGTTGCTGTTGCACCATGGAGTTTTGGTGGATCATGGATGGATTTACCTATTTGTTTTGGGATTGGTGCAATTATTGCATTTTTACAGTTTGTTGTTTGTCCTAAAAATACCTTATACTCATCAGTTTTTGAAGTTTGCTCAAGTATTATTGCAAGTTTTATTGCAAGAGCAATTGGATCAGTTAATAACGGGAATACCTTTTGTTATGCTGCACTTGTTCAAAGTCCACTTGCTTTGATTTTGCCTGGTTATATTATTCTATGTGGTTCTCTTGAACTTCAAAGTAGAAATATTGTTGCTGGTAGTGTTAGAATGTTTTATGCCTTCATTTATTCCTTGATGCTTTCTTTTGGTATGACTTTAGGTGCTGCACTTTATGGTTGGATCGACAAAAATGCAACATCTACTACTTCATGTAGCTCAAATATATCTCCTTGGTATTATTTCTTATTTATTCCTATGTTTACTATTGGGATTGCTTTAACAAATCAGGCGTCATGGTCTCAACTTCCAATAATGTCTTTTATTTCGGGTGCAGGTTATGTTGTTTCTTATTTTTCATCTCGTCATTTTAAAGAAGTGACCGAATTAAATGCAACATTGGGTTGTTTTATAATCGGATTAGTTAGTAATATTTACTCAAGATTACTAAAATCTTTGAATAAATATTTTACTACAAGAGGTTTTATGACTGTGTCATTAATGTTACCTGGTATTTTTGTTCAGGTTCCAAGTGGTATTGCATCGCAAGGTTCAGTGTTTACTGGTATCACTACGGCTAACAGTCTTGTTTATTCAAACAGTACTGATACTAGTTCCCAAACAACTTCAAATGAGAACGCCTTGTCTTTTGGTATGGTTATGATTCAGGTTGCTTTAGGTATAAGCGTGGGTTTATATCTAAGTACTATTTTAGTCTATCCATTTGGTAAAAAAAACACCGGATTATTCACTTTGTAAGAAATATATATTGTATTTAGTTTATTATATTATAAATAAATGCTTCGCATATTATAAGCTAGTAATAATAAATTTTTGTAGAGAATAATAATTTAAATAATTTTCGTTTTATTTAGTTTAAACATTTTTTTTTTTTAATTAATCTTTTTGCATGACGGTATTTCAATAAGTTTCATAGATTAATGATCTGACTCTATAATCTTCATTAGCTTCTTCTATATCTTGCCAGTTACCGATGAAATCATCTTTACCTCTAACTATACCAGGCAAAGTTTTTCCAGCAGAGTAACGCCTCCAAACTTTTTTAGCTTCTTCATCTGTTCCCAAATCACGATATTCGAATTTGATTCTATTAGCAGTCAATATAGTAACTAAACGATTTGTTCTTGTAGTGACTTGGAAACCACCAGCAAATGAAGTATACAAGTAAACAGGTTCATCCTCAAAAGTCATTTTATCATTTTTTGGAACAAAAACAGAACCATCATTACCTGGGGCCTTATACGTTTCTTTTAAAGCTTTCTCCCTAGCAGCAGCAGCAATGATGGAGTCAATATCATCATCTTCTTTAATCGGTTTTGATACCGCTGCATCTTCAGATTCCTCTACAATTTTTTCTTGAGATTCTGAAGTTTCATCTTTATTCAATTCAATTTCAGTTTTTTCCTGATTTTCATTTTTTGGTTCCTTTTCAGATTCCTTTTCAGGTGCTTCTTTAGATTCTTTTTCAGATGTTTTCTCAGATTCTTTTTTTGGTTCTCCTTCAGATACTTTTGATATTTCTGCTTCTGTGTCTTTCTCTGATTCTTTTTTAGATTCTCTCACTCCAGCTTTAGCATCAGATCCCTTTGCATCTAACTGAATAGAATTTTCTTCAAAATTTTTTTCTGTTTGATCACTTTCTATTTTCTGTTCTGTGATTTCTTTTTTATTTTCTTTGATTTCTTCTTCCCTACTTCTTTCTTCAGACTTTGCATTTTCATTTCTTTCTTTCTTTATTGCAACAGATGGTTTTTCTTCCAATATTTCATGATGATCATCATTTAATTCTTTTTCTTCATTTTTTATTTCATTAGGTTTTTCTTCACCAGCTAATTCTTTATTAGCTTTTTCTTCATGGGTAGTTTCATTGATAGTTTCTAAATTTTTTTTTACATCATCTTCTTCAACCTCTTTTTCTTTTATATCTTCTTCATGTGATGCTTCAATATCATGTTTAAGATGATTTTCAGCATCATTCTCTACCTTTTCGTTAACTTCTTCTTTAGGTTCAGGTTTTAAATCTTTATTGAAATTCTCTTCCTTCATTTCAGTTAATTTACTTTTACTATCATTATAATCAACATGATCATTCTGTTTTTCATCGATCTCATCATCAACTTTATTATCAACTCTCTCATTATCTTGGGTATCATCATCATCGTCTAACATTAGTTCCTTTGCAGAATTTGCTAATTGATCCAATAAATCACTTGTATTAAATTCTTTATCATTTTCCTCGGCAACTTCTGCTAAACCTTGCTGTAAATTTTTAACAATATCACCACTATCTGATAATTTCTTACCATTTCTAACAGAATGCGTATCTTCAACAAAATCTAATGCTTTTGTAACGGCATATTCTATATCTAGTCCACTTGACATGGAATCATCATTAATTAAAGCACCACTTTTTCTTAAGTCAATAGAATCTAAATGATCCTCACCTAATGCTTTACGATCATTTGCCATTCTTGAACGTGATCTTGAAATTGAACGTAAATAATTTAAAGATGATGGATTAGAAATTTTAGCTGTTGCAGATCCCATTGATTTTGTTGCTGATGTGTATGAGGATGATGGATCATGTCTTGGTCTTCTCTCAGAAACCAAGGAATGTGATGATTGATCATAAGAGTTTGAAATAGAGAGACCATCATGCAAACCACTATGGATAGAGTCACCTCTAGCAAGATTTGGTCTTTCAGGATTGGATGAGTTTCCCGATGACATACCATGTGATGATTTAGACCTTGATCTTTGCTCTTCTAAAAGTCTTGATTCAGATCCTTCTCTCATAGCTGCAGGTGGAACAAATAGTGAATCATTTTCAATTGCACTAGAAGGAACAACAGGTTCATGAACTTCATTCAAAGATTCTAATGATAAACCATTATTTTTTGAGGTTGAACTAATTGATTGAGCAACTTTATCATCAATTAATGTGCTTGCCTTCTCAAAATCTCCTTTATTGACGACATTTATGATATCATCAACACTACGCATTTTATCAGGTTCAATAAAATTACTTTCTGAATCTTCAACATTATATAAATTAGAGCCCTTTTTCTGTTTTAATGGATAACTATAATTACTAGAGGAACCACTAGCTGGTGCAATATATTTATCTGCAGCACCACCCAGAATAGTGACTTTATTTGAGTCATCAATTGTATCTTCTTCGACATTTAGTTCCTCCAACTCTTTAGAAGGAATATTAGGTTTGGTGGAATTATTTTCAAAATCTGCTTTATCATGTTCAATTACATTTTCTTTGACATGGCCATCTTTATCTAAAACTTGATCCAATTCTTCATCTTCCTCATCTGCGATCAAACCACCCTCTCCAATGATTTCATTAACAGGTGTTACATCTGATTTTAGATCTTCTTTAACAAATGGCTTTATTTTAGAGGAGATGGAATCTAATTTAGGAATTTTATCAGAGGAATCTCTTATTGATGATCCGATAAGAGATGGTGCATTTTTCTTTTTGAATTCTTCAACTTCTATATCCATATCCATTTTGAATTGATATATATAACTTAATAATATTTTTTAGTAATTGCAAGTATTTCAAGATCAATTCAAATATATAAAATAGTATGATAAATTAAACTTAGCCAATTCAACATCATCCCTGAAACAACAATGAATATCAATATCCTTGAGTTTTCCGGAATCGCATCAGACCAACAATTTTATTAGCGATTTCCAATTACAATTTGGTGATACATTATTTATTATTTAGTATTTCCAATTTATACAATGTTTGGCTCTTTTTTTTATCTTTTGCGACAAGCAAGCGACGCAAACGACTGCATCTTATTTCCATATTTGGCAATCTTATGTTGACAGTTATTTGTAGTAATGGGTTTTATATATTTTGTTATACTATATTAAATATGTATTTATTTATTTGTTTATTTATTTGTTTATTTATATATTTATATATTTATATATATTTATTTATTTATATATTTATTTATTTTCAATGTTTCCTATTGTTTAACTATTCATCAGGTAAATAATAATAAGAAACGATATTAGACTATGTAGTAAATGATTTGTTTTTCATATGCTTATTTAGAAGCAGTTAATGACTTAATTTTATCAATAGCTTTTGCAATATCTTCAGGTTTACCATTGATTCTGATCTCTTCACTTTCACTATCTTGTTTTGGAACATAAATTCTAACTTTAAATTCGTTTTCGATACTTCTTCTAATAGAACCACCTGAACCAATAATAAGTTTATGTTGTTTCTTTGGAACTTCAATTGTTTCATCAGTAACACTTTCAAGATCTTTAACCATCGAAGAGATAGTTCTAATAATATGAGCAACAACAGTTTTATCACCTTCACAAACAATTGATTTAGAATCAGAATTACGTGATGGGAATTGAATAAAACGTCTGAAATCACGATCATCTTCAGAACCACCAGCTTTAACAATAATTTCACGTAATGTTCTACCATTTGGACCAATTAAGTTACCATACCATTTTGGATCAACTTCAATAGTTTCTGTTGTAGAGTTAACAACACGTTTAACAATTTCATCAATTTTAGATTTTGCATCTTTAATACCAGCTTTTGAACCAACAATTTCGAAGTTTGCAAAACCAGTTTCCTTTTCTTTTGCTTCATCAGTTCTAGCATGAATTCTAACACCAGCATCTGCTGAAATATCATTAATTGTTTCACCACCTTTACCAATAACTCTTGATAATGCTTCAGTTGGAACTTGAACAATTTCAGTAAATCCATTCTCCTTTTCATAATCTAAAAGTTGTTTAATTTCTTCTTCGACTTTAGCAACACCTCTTGATGGGCCTCTAATTACAACATTACTCTTGGAATCATTTGAATCTGAGAATTGAATTTTAACATTATATTTATCTTGTAATCTATTAACATAAATACCACCACGACCAATTAATTGTTTACGGTATTTTGGCTCAATATTTAGAGTTACAGTTTTTTCATCAGCCCATTTTTTAGATAATTGATGAATTTTTTTAGTACATTCATCAACATTTGATTTTAAACCAGTTAATTTAATTTCTGCATTTTCATCTTTTGAATCATCTTCTGTTAAAACATCGATTTTAACATCAAATTCATCTCTAAGTTGATTTAATGATGCACCCTTTTGACCAATAAATCTTGCTAAATATTTAGTTGGAAATTCAATAATTGTATTATATTTAGAAGCTTCTTCATAATTTTTAATATCATCAATTAATTGTTTAATATCACCAATAGCTTTAGTAATTTCTGATTTATAACCTCTTAAATAAATTTCATTTGGTGATGGACCATTCTCATTTTGATGAAGTTTAATTTCAATAGTATTTGGTTCATATTTATTTAATAAAACTTGTAAGGTACTACCTTCAAGATGAAATTGATCTTCAGAATCAGTTTCAATAGTTTCAGTAATTAAATTTTTACCTAAAGCTCTTAATTTATCAAGTGATTTATCAACAGCATTTAATTTTTCTTCAACTTGATCTGCAGATGGTAAAAATTCATCATCATTTTGTTGAACAATTAATAATAAAATATTACTTACACCAGCTAATGAGCCTAATGGAACAATTGAAACATTATTTTCAATTGCAACAGAATTATCAATTTTTGGGAATAAGAAAGATTCAATATCAGTGATTGATCTAACGAAATTTGGTGTAATTCTATTAACATTATCAACTAAATCTTTTCTAGCTTTCTTTATTTCATCTTTTTTATCCTTAGTTGAACTAAATGAAATAATTACACTTTTATGATCAGGATCAACTAATTGTTTATAAGTTGGAACAATAATTTTGATACCATATTCTGGACCTAATGCATCAAAATATTTAGTATAAATAAAGAATGCAGTCAGATTCTTAGCATGTTGTAAATTACCACCATGTGATTTTGAAATATCTAAAGTATCAACAAAATATTCTGATGTTAATTCTTTTGCAAATGAAATTGCCTTTGAAATATTTGATTTTGCACCAATAAATTTAACCTTAGATGAAGAATCATCAGTAGATGGGATTTCAATGAAAACATTAGTATTTTCTAAAATTTTATCTTCATCTAAAAATGGATGTAAATGTTTTGGAACTTCACGTTCTTCAACTACAATTTCATTATCTAAATTAACTAAAGTTGATTTAATTAAATTACGAGCTTCAATAACATCTTCTCTTGGACCAGTAACTAAAATATAACTAATTTTTGAATTAGATTCAGGAGCAATAACTTCAACATCATTTGGAAATTTAGTTTTAGAAAATGTATTTTTAACAAAAGGTTTAACTTTTTCAGTAACTGGAACTCTAACATTTAAAGTTTTAGTATTTTCATTAACAATAGCTAAAATTTTTGCCTTTGCATCAGAACAACCTTGAATATCACCTTCGATTGTAACAGTAATTGATTTACCAAATAATTCTTCATCTTCAGTTAATAAAGAATCATCTTCTTCATTATTATTATCAGATGGTCTACCAATATCAATTTTAACAGATGTTGATTCAATAATTGGTTTTAAAGTTCTACCACCTGAACCAATAATTGTTGATCTTAATTTTGAAGGGATTTCAAAAGTAACTTTAGTTGGTTTTGTTAATTGTCTAATAAGTTCTCTCTTTGCTTGTGGAACACTTTCAGCTGGACCACTTAAAAGGAATGTTCTCTTTTTAGTTGCACCAGAATAAGTTGATTCAATTTTAACATTTAAATTTGATTGAATTTTAGCAAAAATTTTGAAAAGTTCACCTTTTGCAAGATTTTGTTGTTGTTCATCATCAATAATAAATGTAACTTGAGTTGAAGATGATTTAACAGCTGGTTTAAAAGATTTTGAAGGTTTTACCCATGAAGAATTTGAATTATTATTAGTTGAATTTGGACCCCAAGAAACAGTTGGAGTTTTTGTATCAACAATATCACTTAATGAAGGGAAATAAGTATCATCATCCATTCTAATAATTTTTTTTGGTTCTTGAGTAATTTCATTATTAGTTGATAAATCAGTAGTTGAAACTTTACTAGAAATTTCATCAGCAAAAGTTGGGAATGTTGAATCATCAGTTGAAGTTGCAACAGAATCATTTAAAGAGATGGGAGTTGCAACAGATGATGAAATATCAGTTGAGACAGGTGAAGTTGCATCAATATTTGAATTTAAGGTTGCTTCTGCAGCTTGTGCATGTTTTAATGCTAATAATTCAGCAGGAGTTGACATTTTTTTTTTCTTTTTAAAATAATTAGACGGAAGAGTTAACAGTAGCAGTCAAACAAAATAAAACGGAAAATGATCAAAATAATTAGGAATATAAAAATATATTAATAAATTAATTAATGTTATTTATTCTTTAATGGTGTATATTTCTAAATAATATATAATCAAGGAAATAATGAGCCAATAATGGGATGAAAAAAGGAAGATGTAACACACAATTGATAAAACAAAAGACAGTGAACTAACTAAATTAAAGTCTTGTAGTAAATATATACTTGAAGATAAAAACGAATTAAAAAATAAACAAAAATATTATAGAAGGGGTATAAAAGAAAATTAAATTCAATATAATATAATAAAATGAAATAAATTTCAGTCAAAAGAGAGTAAATCAATCAGTAATGTTTCCCAAACAAATGCAAAAAAAAAACAATACCAAAAAAAAATGTATACGTTATAAAATCGACAAAAAGGAAGTAAAAGAACACCCTAACAGATTTTGAGCGGACTTGACAGAAGAGAGAAAAGAAAAACTCAACGATTAAACGTGTCCTTACTAAATTATATATATATATAAATATTTATATAATAATTAGTTATCAAAGATATAATAAAAAGATATAATATAATAAAAAGAAAGAAACAAAGAAAGAAAAACTTTCATGGTGTACCGATGTGTTTTTCAACATAAGATCCAAATAGGAAACCACCAATATATAAGAATCCACTACCCATAGTAGTATAATTGATTTCATTAAACAATGTTAAAACACCTGGACCTGGACATATACCTGCAAGAGCCCAACCAATACCAAAAATTACATTTCCAATTAAAAATTTAACAGGTGTAGCATCACTGAAATTCAAATCATATTCATTTTCAAATATTGGCTTTTTAATAATTACTTTACCATTTTTATCATCTTTATTAGAAATTAATTCAATTTTTGATTGTGGAACAAATTTCTTCCATATAAAAATATTTGGAATAATTGTAAATAATGGAATCATCATTAAACTTGGATCAAAATTTCTTGGTGTTAAAAATGATAAAAAGCCAATAATTTTATTAGTATCAGTCATACCAGAAATGAATAAACCACAACCAAATAAGAAACCTGAACTTAAACCATTAATAAAACGAATTAAATTTTTCTTTTCACTTTTATTTTTATAATATTTATTAATCTTTGGTAAAATTAAATAAGACCAAATTTCTCCAAATAATGTTAAAGCTAATAATGGTACCATATTTTCTTTAAATACTGTAAAATTTGAATCATATTGATAATTTGGAATATTATTAATATTACTAACTTTATTATAATTACCTGTAATCATAGTTGTAACAACTGCACTTAAAAAGAAAGTACAAGTTGCAATAAAACTTCTCCATCTTAAACGACTCATTCCAATTAACATATGACCACTTGTACAACCACAACCAGCACTTGTTCCTAAACCTACAAGTGCACCTGCAGTTAAGAAACTAATTGGTGATGAAAAAAATGATGGAACTTTAGTTGAAATTGAAACTATTTTTGGTAAAAATGATGGTAAAACATTTTTAATAAATACTGATGATAAAAATAAACCAGATACAATTGAAACTGAATGAATTGTTGGTTTAAATATTGAATTATATAAAATTGATGAAAATCCAATAGCTTTACCTTCTATATGTATATAAGAAGTTGTTGCTGCTTGAATTAATATTGCACCTAATGATGATTCAACTGGTGTAAACATTATTATTGACTTATAAGATAGTCACTATTTCCCTTTTATGTTTTGTTAACCTCAAAAAAAGAAGAGAAGAAGAAATGAAATTGTAGAATAATTTAAAAAAATTCAAAATCAAATTAATAAATCAAATCAAGGGATATGTTCTTAGTTTATATTCCATGATAATTTTGCTAATTATGTCTTATTACTAATATAATACTCAATTTTTTTTTTTAATGCCAGCCAACAACTATCTATGGTTGGTTGTCTGTCATGTACAAACTCCCCCTCCGTTTAATTTGTTAAAGAAAAAAAAAAAAAAAACTAAACTCAGCCCAAAATAAAAATTAATAGTTCTGTCCCTCGGCCTTCGGGGACTGAGTTTTTTCACTTACTTAACAAATTGTTCTTTTTTTTTTTATTGATATTAAGGCCAAATACTTTTCGGACTTTAATAACCACTATATAACAAATCATTATTAATGTATGTATATATATATGCATTATATAATATCTTAATATTAAATACATTTTAATAAGCAACTATATAATAATTTAAGGTCATTCTTAATTAATTACCAACTGATTCCTCCCATTGTACCCCACACCATTCCTCTAAATATGCAACTCCATTATCATCTAACCAATTGACTGGAACAAAGTCTTCACTATCAGTTGCAACAATTATTGTACCCCATTCCATACCATTATCAATAATTTGTTTGACATCATTATAATTATTTTCTAAATCAATGATCATTTTTGGCATTAGTTGCATCTCAAAACGACGTTCACCAGTTACATGATATGCCGGTGAAGGTATATTCCAATCTTTTTTCTCTTTAAATTTCCCACTTTCATTATAAAAAATTTTACTAGTTTTATCCTTTGATGAATATAAAATTGGTGATCCATTAGGTTCATAACGTAATACTTGTTGTGTATTATATGATAATATTCTAGTAAAATTTTGAAATGTTTGATCATCAAATAATTTTGTTAAATCTTCTGTTTCTTTATTTTTCTCTGGATTTATCTTTGGTAAATTACCATTTTTAATATTACTATTATTTGAAGTATCTTCAACTTCTCCATCAACTTCTTCAATTTTTAAATTATCTGGAATAGGTGGTAAATTTTGCTTTGAAGGATCTAATTTTTCAGTTTCAAAATATAATATATACCCTTTAAATTCTGGTAATGTATAATTAGTTTCTGATTTCTTTTTAAGTTTATCAGTTTCTTTAGTTGCAGATTTAGCAATTTCTGCAAATGATGGCTTAACATCATTAATTTTATTAACTTCATCATTAATTTTCTTTGTTTCAAATGGATTCAAATTATTACTAAATGGATTAGAATTATTACCAAATGGATTAGATGAATTATCATTTGATGAACCAAATAAATTTGCAACTAATTTTTTAGTCTCTTCCTCTTTCTCAATCTTTTTTTGTTCTTTTAATTTCTCTTCTTCAATTCTCTTCTTTTCATCATTTTCTCGTTTTTCCATAATTTTTTTATTCTTTTTAACACCTCTAATTGCACGAATTGAACCATCTTTACGACGACATTGTGATTCAATACAAATAAAAACATATAATGAACGATCATACCATGTATTTGGTAAATCTGCAGAGCATTGTGTTAATAATCTCATTGGTTTATTACAATTTTTGCAATGAACCAATTCATAAGGTATTGGTGAATTCTTATCCATTGGTATTGGTTGACCACCAATAAATGAATCATTCGAATAAATTGGTTCATCTTCGGAAATTTCAACATCAACAAAACCTAATAATGTATTGGTTGTAACTGGTGTTGAAGAAATGGATTCAGCATCCGAATCATATGACATGTTGCTAAGAAAATATTTTATTTATCTTAATTAGAGTTTAGTATAAATACATTAAGGTTAAAAATCATATATATATATAATATTTTATATGACAAAATTTTACTAAACATATTTTTTTTCTAATTAAAATTTTTGTTTGCCAAAATATAAAAAAAAACATGAAAAAAAAAAAAAAAAAAAATATTTATATAATCTGCACAGCCTTAATAAATGGCAAGCAAAATTTTATATTTTACTGCTGAAGCTCAGTAATATAGCATGACTAATGAATATATAATTTAAATTAAGTCTTATCAGTAAAATAAATTGATAAACACTTCCAAATGATAACTTAAAATGGTTTTAGAAGATTAATAATATAAAATTTGATTTATATATAATATTATAAATATATATATATATTTATATATATACTAAATGAATTAGTGTGCAACTTATTTATACAAAATGATTAGCTGAATTTAGAAGTTTTATCAAATTATCAATTTGTTTAAAATTGCCATCATCTTCAGCAAATGAACGATGCTTTTCCGAAACAATATGATCCGAAAAATCGGAATATTTGACACGACAATTTTCACAGTAACCTGGTCTTAGCTCGTGTTTGCTCTTCTCTTGCCTTTGTTCCTTAAAAACTCCTAGTGTGACTGTATCATTTTTTTTCTGTGATTGGCCGGAGTTTTCATTCTCCGCCATAATTTTCTTATTAGCTCTGAAATTTTTGTTACAGAGTTTTGTATTTTTATTGATTTCAGGGTTCTCATTATTGATCAAATTACTTTGATTTTCGATATTATTTTTAACCTTTAAATTTGTATTATTATATTGTTTTGTGCATTTATCGCTGAGAAACGGATTAGCGGCCTCCACAGACCGTAATGCTGCAAGTTCATCTTCATTAATTGTAGTTGTGTTTTTATTTGAAGAAGTTTTATAACCTCCCATAACTTCATCTTGTTCTTCAGGAATTGTTTCGTCTGCAACCATTACAGTAACCATTTTTTCATTTTCTTTATTTGATGAATTGACGGCTTTTGTTTTATCTGCAGTTGCGTTCACATTAACCAAATCACGATTTTTCTGTCTATTATTGACCATTGGAGTTAAAACAACTATTCTTTTATGCTCATTAACTAAAGTTTTGTTAACTACCTGCGATTTACTTGGACCCAATCCATTACCAATGTTACATGCTGTATTTCCATGGGAACAAGTACCACTTGGATTAACACCAGAAGCTTGAATTCCAGATGCCACAATTTCACCATATTCACATAGTAATTTACCGTCACCGGAAGCATTTTGTGACAATCCATTCATAAGACTATCTTGACGCATTAATTTAGGCATTTTTCTAGACCGACTTAATTTGGAAAGTTGATCATTTTGATAATTTAATTTATTATCTTCATTCACCAAGTGATTGTTAATTTCATCAATTACATCAATTTTATCAGAGATCAAATTCGAAATATCCATATCAGAATCACTTTCATTATTCTCATTATTCTTATCTCTAATTCTATCATTGTAACTATTTTCTTCATTAATACTTACACTTTGTTCAATCCCATTTTTCTCAGTATCACAATTTCTAACATGTTTACCTTCACTCCCTTCTTCTTTTCTCTCTTCCTTTATAGCTTCCATTTCATTTTCTTCTTCTTCTTCTTCTTCTTTATCATCTTTTAATAGTTGTTTGTAATCATTATTATCAGCAATACAATCAATAACACCATTTTTTTTATTATTTTTAAAATCTGTTTGCTCATTAGTGTCATTGTCATCAAGTTCATTAATAATTTCTGCATCTTGGCTTTTGTTAATATCAAGATTTGTTTTCTCAATTTGATCTGGTAAATGATTAACATTTTCGATGATTTTAGTTTCAATCTTCCGTCTTTTAGATGATGATAAATCTATTAATTCTCTTGACATGATACTATCATTATCATTATTATTATTATTATTGATATTGTTGTTATTTTTGTTCTTTTCATTATCTGTGTTATCTTCAAACATATATTTGAACATTTTCCTATCACTTGGATTTAATGACAAATAGTAGGATTTCAGTTTTACCAATGGAGCCTCATCTGGATAATTTTTGTAATAAATTTCTTCCCATTTTCTTTTAAATGAAATTCTTTCTTCATAAGTTGGATGACGTTGTAAATTATTTTTTTTATTTTCATCATATGATGATTCAATTACAACTTCTCTATAAGAAAAAGTATCATTTAAACATTGTAAACGTCTTTGATGTCTTTTTAAGATATTAATTGGATTTTGTGATTTTGCTTCAGGAACAAATAAAGATTTACCATTAGTTGTATGATGCATTCTTGGACAAGAAAATTTATCTTTCCATTCTCTAATAGCAATAGGACGAGTTTTATGACTGATATCATAAATATATAAATAAAAATCAGTAAAATATTTAAAATCATTTCTTCTAACATTTGGATCACGATCACTTGGACCAAATAATCTTTCATTCATTAATAAGTTACTGAGTTGTGTATTATTTGTTATTTGATTATTATTTATGGTTGAAACATTATTAGTATTACGTGAATTGATAACTTTATCGTATTCATCAAGATCAGGAATTGGTTCACCTAAATGATTTAAAAAACGAAATACTTTTTCAATATTCCAAACTTTTAATTGCTTTTTTGCTGCATATTTAAAAATATCACCTTTTGGATATTGAACTGATTTATTATATGGACGTTTTGAAATTATAATTGTTATATTCTCACAAAAAAAGGGTTCAATAGTAGCACCTAATTTTTTTAAGGCAATCATTGCTTTTCTTTTATCACGTTCATTTGAATCATCATGTTCAAAATAAACAAAACTTTTAGGTAAGATTTCTCTCCATGTTTGTTGCCATTTAGATAACTCATTACCTGTCATTTTTTTAACAATTGTATTAGAATTTGCTGTATGTATAGTGGTTGAAGTTGCTCCATTATTCTTCACATTATTAATATTATTGTTATTATTATTATGAAGATTATTGGAAATTGAATTAACCATTGCAATTGAATTATTATTAGTTCGTGTTGTTAAAGATGGTAAAAAACCATCCTTTTTTGGTGTTGACGTATCAATTAAACAAGGAGTACGGTCACTTGTATTCAGTTTTTGAACATGAGCAATTGGTTGTTGTTGTTTTTCCTCAATTTGTTGAAGTGGATATATTTTTTTAACTGATAAAGATGGAGCTGCCAGTAATTTTGAAGATCTTGGTGTATTTATAAACTTTTTTGAAGTATCTCTCAATGGGGGTCTATCTCCAAAATGAGCAGGTGTTTTGTTCATTTTGAAAAAGTTACCCGTTGTTGTTTAATGTGTTATATTATTCAAATTACTCTGAAGTGGTATTAATTTTCAAAATCTAGGTTAAAAACAAAAAAAAGAAACAGACGTGACTTGATATTGATATTGTCATCAGATATTAAATAAACAAACAAAACCACTTTTTTCCTCAAGAGGGAAAAAAAAAAAGTTGAACTTTCCAAAATGTTAGCAATAAATAGTAAGTATAATAAACGCGTAATGCTCAGCGGTGACAAAAGGGGAGGAAAATATAAAAAAATATAAAAAAATAAATAGAGAGACAAAAAATCTGATCCCACTAAAATATGTACGTGAGTAAGAAGTATATGTATGTATACAACATTATTTGTGTCGTGAAATTGATATGTAAAGAAAATGCTAAGAAAAAACATTTTGATTTATTTGGCTTAAAATTATTTGTAATGTTACAACCATTAAAGATTAAAACTATACTATTCTGAAAGGGCAAACAAGTAGGATATTGACATTATCAGCTTAAAAACATTTACCAAAAATCATTATATGTTACAATCCACTAAACTTCAGCAACTCCTTCTGCAATTATTAGAACCATGTTCTTTATTAACACCGTTATTACCATTATCAGTTTCTTTAATTTCATTGGAATCACAGAAACAACTTTTATCATGTGTTTGTAAAGCAGCTATAGATCAAGATAATGATAATATGTTTAATAATACTAATAATATCAATAATGATTCAACATTTTTAAATGGTCAAGATTCAACAATTTCTGGGGATATAACTGAAAATATGCCATTACTTAAATCTCATGGTAATGATACTTTTGGAAGTATTATTAATAACAGTAATGGTGATAATAGTGAAGGTTTAGCAGATAAAACTAAATCTAATATACCAACCAATATAAATTCAAGTATGGAAAATGAATTTAAAAATAATCAAAATCAAATTAAATCAACTCAATTAAGAATAGAGGAATTACAACAACAATTAGATAAGATGGATGAAAATTATGATTATGATTATATTAATGCAAATGTTAATCCTATTGATAATCTAAACATTTTATCATTAATGGTAATACGAGATTGGAATCAACGTACTGATCCTAATAATAAATGGAAAGTTTATTTATTTGGTCATTATAGATTATATATGTATGAGATTAATGAAAAATACGCAATACTTTTATGTACAACAGTTAAATATCCATCAAAATTAGCTATCTCAAGACTTGAAAGTGTTTGTTCTTTATTATCAACAAAATTGTAATAAATTATTATAATAATAATAATATATAATAGTGTATAAATCCAAAAAAAAAAAAAAATTGTTGTTTTTAAGGTTATTTTTATTTGTTATAAATATTCTAAATTTAATCTATAGAAATTTTATTTAGTGTATTAGTAAATGTGTACATAGTATCGTACTGATAAAGGGAATATTACCTAGTCAAAAATATGCTTCTATTTAACAACTCAAAGTAACTACTTTTACAATTTATTAGCATTCTTAATTATAATCATCCTAAAATTGGTATCGATATCTTTGATTTATTTATTTTTCATCTTCATCTCTATCTTCATCTGTTTACTCTTCATCATCATGTTTATCATCGCTTTCACTTTCATCATCTTCATATTCCATTTCATCCTCATCATTGTCTTCATCATCATCATCATCTTCTTCTTCATCATAAAAGTTATCATCCCACCAATCATCATTACCATCTTCATTATCAACATCATTTTTTTGACTTGTTATATCATCTATACTTGGTAAAATAACATCAGAGGGCATACGTTCTCTACTTTTCTGTACATCTTGTTTAATTTTTTCTTTATATACATCACGTTGTTTTCTATAACAAATACTTGCTTCAACATTTGCAGGACTATTTGTATTTGGATCTTCTAATAAACTTAAAATACTAAGTAATATACTTTCAACATTTTGAGCTGGAGACCAAGTTAAATAACTTGGTTCATCAGATCCCTCAGAATCAGCTGTATGTAAGATTGAAATACATAATCTACCATCTGGGTAAACATTTGGATGAAATATTGAAGGTTTAAATTTAAAAGTTGGTGGAGCAAATGGATAATTTGATGGAAATGCTAATTCACCTGATAAATAAGCACCATTATAATCACTTTCAGGATCAACAACAATTAATGAAACATTCCATATAAATATATTATCATCTGGTAAGTTAACATGAACTTGTTTAAGACCTGTCTTTGGATGAGTTATATCTCTAAATTCTTTCCAAAGAAGTTTAGCAGCTGACATTTGTTTGAATATTATTTTTTTTTAAAAAAGACGGATAAATATAGATCTCTATATGGAAATAGAAAAATAACGGATATTTGACTTTTTTTTTACTAGATTATATTTTTATCTTTTATTTCAAATGTTTATAAAATCAAAAAGCTCATGTTGTGTACAACAACCGTTTTTTTCATATTATTATCAAAAAATTAAAAGGGAAAGAGAACCACCCAAAGAGTAAACAGCGAGAGGAACGAGCAAACAAATAAAAAGGGTAAATAAATACACCTAATTAAATCTGTGCTTATTAAAAAAACGTATATACTGGTAATGAAAAGGGAGTTTTTACAATGTACATAAAGTATTAAGGCAAAAGCTGAGTAATTTGTTTATTTAAATAGATTCTTTCACTGTTTTATTGTTTTATTGTTTGTCTATACATATATTTATAAAAGAAATATATAAATATAGGAAATATATATACAAGGATTTAATTTTTTATATAAGCTGATTCAATATAAGTTAATTTATTCTTCTGTAACTAAAGCAGCCTCAATTTGTTCTTGTTCTTGTTCTTCTTTTTCTTCCTTTTCTTCTTGATCAGGAGTAATTCCAAGTTGTCTAGCTCTTTCTTCAAGTCTTTTTCTCTTTTCAATTTTAGCTTGTCTGATTCTAGCTAATTCAGCTTGAATTTCATGTGGTTCTTTTGGAATCTTATTTAAAGTATCTGGATCAGGCCAATAACCTGGAACATTAAATTTCCTATCAGTATCAATACCAACATAATACATAATTGATATCGGAGTCATAAGATAAAATGTAAATTTTGCAAGTTCAAATTGTGAACGTGTAAGCTTAGGAAGGCGACGCCAGAACATGTTTAGTTTATATATATATATATATATATATATGAATATATATAAATTGAGTTATATTATATCTAGAAAAAAATAACATAAAACTATCAACATCATAAAAAGAGACAATAACACATATCTGTACATTATTAAATTATAATCGTTACTACTACTACATTTTAAAAAAAAAAAAAATCATACTTAAACAGCTTCAATTTTTAATCAAAGACCGATTTTTTTAACTTTTTCTCGTTATTATTTTTACAGTGTGTTTACGTAATCAATCTACTTTTATAGTTTATATAAACATTAATATTTATAGATAGTTATCAACTATACTTAATATAAATCCAAGTTTATATCATCATCACTTTAATAGTAAATAGTAAAAATTATAATTAGCCAAGGTAAATAGTACTAATAAACATATATTATCATTGATCACACAGATATTGGCACCAGAATCCATAAAAATGCCAAAGAAAAGTACAATGTAGAAAAGGCCAAAATAGCCAACCCAGTGCAGCCATCTTCACATGGTAACCAGAGTGAAGATAGCATCCATAACAGCAATCTATATTCTAATATGAGCTATCTAGAAGCTTGTTGGTGTGTAATATCAATTACTTATACAAATGTAAAAAATAATTCCAAGGATATTCAAACTTTAGATGGAACAAATTGTAGAGTTTACAAAAAATAATATATTAATTTGAATTCAGAGAAAGCAGGTAAAAGAGCAGCTGAAGCTACTCCTCTTTATCATGTTAGAGGTGTTAAAACTGGATTGTTGAAATTATTAAATTGTTTGCTGTTATAAATTTGGAATATATTTTTTAACAGGCATTTCTATTGATGGGCAAAAATATCACCAAGGATAATATTATTTATGGTAAAGCAACAGATAGTCAATTTAACGAGATCCTCAAAAACACAATTTTTCCAAAGTTAAGAAGAGTAGTCAACGCAAGTGCAAATTCCATTATTACATTGTGTAAAATTTTAATTGAACTAGATATTATTTCTACAGAATATGAATTTCATGTGAAGATTGATCAATTCGTATACAATCCATTCGATGCAGAATTATTCTTAAGTGAATTGAGCAACCTACAAAGATGTATTAAAATAACTGAAATAAAAGTTGATCAAGACCAATCGACAATTGAAAGACTTGATGCACTAATATTCTTGAAAACTGATTGGATAAACATGAATCCTTCTAATAAAATCGTTGCAAAATTGATAATTTAAATCAAGGTTATCAATCACATAAACTGAAGACTGACAAGAAGAATATTCTTGTTGACAATAGAAATAAATCAGATGAAAACGAGAATAATCAATCTGGTAAAGGGATTGCAGATATCAGAAAGAAGAAAAGGAATAATAATAATAACAATTACAAGAAGTATTATTTTTTATGTGTGTGGTAAAAATGGCCATGTTTTATACTATTGTTCTGATAGAAAGGATAAACTTAATTCTAATAAAACCAATAATGAATATAGTGCAACTAATGATTGGAATCATACTATTATCAGTTAACTAGTTTAGATAGATGTATTGATAGATGTAAATATACCAGTGTCAATTTCGAGGTTGCTAATATTAATAATCAAAAATATCAACTATCCGAACTAGACAATAAGCTAATTGCAGACACTAGACACTGATTTCGGTATCTTTACTTATAAAATTCATTTGCTAGTTTGTAAAAGTAAGCAACATTTTTCATATAGGAAAAGTGGAAAGAACATTAAGTTTTAAAGATAAAGCATAATAAACAGTGGCAGTATATTCTTCAGTAATACCACATAATAATAGGTAAATTTCACCTACCCTTGAGATATCAATTTCTTCATCATTGACATCATAAACACTAAAATCCTCAATTTCTTTCAATATTAAACTAATTTTTGTTGGTAAAGATACTAATTAACCTATATTATGTGTTCATGCTGAGAAAAATTTAATATAAACTAGGTGCTTATCAGTAAAATATTAATGGAGTTTCAATTGTCTTTCTGGTGTGATCATTCTTTTACAATATTATTATAACGCTAACATTGGTATAGTTGTAAATAAAATACAGTAAGGATGAAAGCATGTAACGTATAAATTAATTCAATCCTTTTTTATTTCGAACATACAACTTTTTGGAGAATTCTCAATGCATTAGATTACAAAAAAATATCTTGATAAAATGTTAATGATTCTAAGGTACCCAAACTTATTTCTAATTCATCCTATAGGAAGCTGCGAAGTTGTAAAAGGTAGAATTAAATTTTCCATAATATCATTCCGACTGATAAAGTCACTTTTACGTTATATTTAGAAACAATTGATTTTTATTTAGCGAATTATAAATACTTTAAAAAAAAAATAAAAGTGTTGTTTAATGGAATGAAGAAAAAAGTACATTTAGAGGGTCTAATTTTTTTAAAATAGGGTTACATAGCAGAAAGTTTGAAACACTCAAAATGTGGAAATGAAAGCTGATTACGATTATTATTTTAACAAATGACTCGAGAAACAATTACCCAGATATAATTAAATTCAACTAAAAAATGAGTATTGTATAATAACTTTATTGTATAATAACTTTATTGATTATTAACCGAAGTTGGTATAATTAGACACAAATAAGAAAAATCAATTGTTAAAAATAAAAGATGGTTATGCTGTGCAATCATAAACGAGGAATTAACCGTTACACGAGCTGTCAGAGTAGAAAAACACGCACTATGCTGATATAATTCGATGCATGAATTTTTTTAAAATTTTTTTTTTTTTAACTTAAATAATGGCATTCGGTAAAATTTTATTACTTCGATATTATCTGCATTATTTTTCATTTTACAGAAATCCTCTTTTTATTCATATCTTTTAACTTAAATAACAGAATAAGATATTCAAATTTAATAATATGTCTAAAGCATTACAAATTTGTACACATTCAGGTTCATTTCATGCTGATGAAGCATTAGCAGTTTATATGCTTCGTTTACTTCCACGTTATAGATTTGCAAATTTAGTACGTTCAAGAAATCCAGTTGATTGGGAAGCATCAGATATTATTGTTGATGTTAGTGGTAAATATGATGGTGTTAAATATTTTGATCATCATCAAAGAGAATTTACATCAACATTTAATGATCAATATAAAACTAAATTATCATCAGCTGGATTAGTTTTTAAACATTTTGGTCGTGAAATTATTTCAACTGTTATTTCACTTGATGAAAATAATGAAATTGAAAAGAAAAAAATTGATTTCCTTTATGATAAAATTTATTCGGATTTTATTGAAGCAATTGATGCAAATGATAATGGAATTGATATTTATGAGGAAAAAGATTCATTAAAGCCACGTTTTAAAGATCGTAATTTTACAATTGCAGGTATGATTTCAAATCTCAATCCAAGTTGGGAATCTAATGCAACAGATAATGATTTTAATAGACAATTTGAAATTGCATCAAAATTAATTGGTGATGCATTTTTTAATTATTTAAATTATATGGGTAATTCATTTTTAAAGGCAAAACAATATGTTATTGATGCATTTAATAATAGATTTAATTTTGATCAAAGTGGTAAAATTTTAATATTTGATAGATTTATTCCATGGAAGGAACATTTATTTAATGTTGAAAAGGAAAATAATGCAGTTGGTGAAATTTTATATGTACTTTTCCCTGATAGTAGTAATTGTTGGAGAATTGCAGCTGTTCCATTAAATTCAAATAGTTTTGATTCAAGAAAGAAATTACCTGAACCTTGGAGAGGTTTAAGAGATGATGCATTAAGTGAAAAAACTGGTGTTGAAGGTTGTACTTTCATTCATGCAGCTGGATTTATTGGTGGTGCACAAACAAAAGAAGCTGTTGTTAAATTAGCTAAAATGTCATTATAGTTAAAGGATATTTTTACAATTCTTTTGCTATATATATATATATATATAGATATATATAGTTATTTATATTACTATTCATATACACAATTATAAATACTTTGATATTTGTAATACAATCCTCCTCTCTACTTATAACTAAGTAAAAATATATAATGAGATCATAATTCCAATACGACAATATTTATGTCGTGAGATTACAGAATTGAAATGGAAAAATGAAAAATAAAGAAAAGCGCACGAAAACGAAATTATCAAACAACTTCCACGGATCCATAATTGATTGTGCCATATAATTAATTAGTTCATGCAGAACTGAAAGCAGGGAGTCAATTTTGGGTCTGTACTGGTGAAAAATAGAGTGAGTGAGCGGTTTGAATGGGGAGGGAAAACTGAGTCTGTTTAAATTTTGCACAATTTCAGCTTGACAACAGTATCACCATCCTATATATATATACTATCAATCATTTTTTTTATGTTTAACATTTAGTGGTATTTAGTTTTTGACTTAAAAAATTATTAATTGAATCAATCTCTTCCTTGTGTTACAGATTTATAATTCATATTCATTCCTTTATATTAATTAAATCATATAAATATCAAATATATTTATATAAATATAAACATTCTAAATCTTTACTTGCCAATAGTTTTTTTTTCAATTATTCTAATATTCTTTTCTAATTCAATATAAAATCATATAATTATATATTTACATTGATCAATTCATTATGAAGAAATTCTTAGGTATTAAGGAAACTGAAAAAGATAGAGAAAAGGAAAAGGAAAAAGATAATTCAAAAAGAAAACATCATCTTCATTTCCATCATAGTTCCTCTTCTCAACATACTCATAATCAAACTCAACAACATCATATCCATCATAATAGCCAACACCAACAACAACAACAACAACAACAACAACAACAACAACAACAACAACAACAACAACAACAACAACAATCTCAGCATAATATCAAACCACAAGATATCCCAAAAACTCAAAATGTCCCGCAAGTTCAATTACAACCTCTTGTTAATCCACCTCCACCTCAAAGAACACCATCATTGGCTTCAAAACAAAGTTCTAATAATATTAATAACCAAGGTCCAATTCCTATTGAAAGTCCTTTAAAAAATAAAAATCTAAATTCTTCATCATTTAATAATATTGATAATTTACATAGTAAATCAAAAACTTATACCACTTCACGTTCAGGTTCACGTACAAGTTCAAGAAGAAATTCTTTAAATGAATCAATTTCATCAGCTAAAAGTTTTACTACAAATTTAAAGGTTCAATCTAAAGAACTTATTGATAATATTACTAATTCAGATATAGAGTTAAAACAAAAATCTCAATTGGATATAAATAATGAAAATATTACTAATATTGCTGACAATAATAATAGTAATAGTAATGTTAATGATAATATTGATGATAATAATAATGTTAATAATAATAAAAATAATGATAATGATATTGGTAACACTGTTAATAATGTCAATGCTGATCTTCCAAATAATAATTTAAGAGATAATAATATTAATAAAAACATCATAGATTTGGCTACAGATTCAAATTCATTTTTATCAGCATCATCTATTGATAAGATATCTGATAGACATTTTAATAACAATTTCTCAGATACTGCTAATCCCGATTCAACAATTATCGATGGGGTATTTAATAATACCATAGATAATGATAATAAAACTGAAAATAATGATATATTAATTGAAACAATGAATAAAGAATCACATCCGCTTTTCTCCAATCCTTCATCCACTTTAGGTTTGTTGCCACCGTCACCTCTAAATTCACCACAAACAAAAAACTCTTCTGTTTTTTATGATAATAATTCATCTTACAATTCAGAACTTCATCAAAATAATAATGTTTTAAATCCATCAATTAAATCAAATTCCCAAATTGATCTACAACAACCAGTTATTAGAAGACCATCCGTTAATTCAGTTTCTTCAGACTTAACAAATAATGCAGATTCAATAAAATCAGTTACTAATGAAATGAAGATACTTAGCCGTAATTCTAATTTAAAGCAAAACCTAAATAATCGTTCATATTATGCACCCTCAAATTATAGTATGGATCAATCATTTTTATCCTCAAATAGATCAAATAATTATTCAACAAATCAACCATTTGGTAGAAGTTTATCAATTTCAACAAATTTATCCTCAAATCAATATCCAATATCTTCATTAGTTAAACCTGAATGGGATAATCATATTGAAAAATCAGGTTGGGTTAATAGAATTGACTCTCAGGAACCTCGTTTGTTTCATTTAGAATTAAAAGGTACACATTTATTAGTTCATAAACCACAACAAGAAATTTCATTTGCTAAAAATTTAATAATCAATAATAATACAAATAATTCATTAAATTCTCCAATGGAGACCGTTTTTGATAAGGATTTTATTAAAAGTAAAAATGATGTTTCTTCTCAAAATATCAATAAAGAAACAGTAGATTCATTAAATGAACAAAACGAAAATGAAACTAATAAATCAATAATTGATGAACTTAATGAAAATGATTCTGATATAAATGAAAATTCCAATAATAATGTTATTCATCAAACTGAAAATTTGACACATAGTGATTCAATGTTATTATCTCAAGCAATTGATGAATATGAATCTAAACCAAATTTTAATGATATTAAAGAAAAAAAGAATGAATCTTCAGATCGTTGTGATCAAGTTCTAGAATTACATTCAATTGAAATGAATAAAAAGTTATTATCAAAATCATGTCAAAGTAAAAAACATTTACCATTTATTATTCATGATTTATTTTATCAATCTCCTTCATGTCCACATCCAAAATTAGTATTCGATATGAAATCAGGTTTGATTTTAAGAGGTACATTAGAAGCTGTCTGTCATACTATCTTATTTTATCCATCTGATAGAATGTCTGATAAATTAATTGAAATTTTACCATTAATTAGTAGCTTAATTGATCCTTTAGTATATTTTCAAAAATATTTAGATCATTTCACAGATTCAAATTTATTACAAAGAAAATCAATTAAAGTCTCAGAGATGGAAATTAAAATATTATTTTCAAGGATCAAAAAAATTATAAGTTATTTTACTGAAAAATTCAATGGTTCTTTATTAGACGATGAAATATTTAATTTATTGTGTACATTGACTACCACCTTAAAATCAAAATCAATTAACTACTTACCGGAAAATGAAATTTCTTCATTATGGAATGAACTATGTACAAAGCGTAGTACTTTATTAAAATTAATTTCATTTCAGTTAGCATCTCCAATAAATGATATTCATGCTCCTATTGAAATTCCAGAAATAAAAAATTCAGAACTTATATCAGGTACAGATTTTATAATGTTATCAACAGATTCTTTAGCATCTGAAATTCATTCTATTGATGCACATTTTACTAAATTTTGGTCTCCAAGATCAGATAGATCAACAATCTTCTCGCGTATTGAAACAATTGAATCATCGTTCCAATATTGGCGATTTAACCCATTACAATTTATTCCCCAGGTTCATACACATTATTTAGGTAGGTTATTAGCTTATCATATATTTGAAGATAAAACTACTAGTATAAATGCAGAGCAAAGAGCACAAATTTTGATGAAATGGATTCATTTGGGTTCTAAATTATGTGATCAAGGTGATATGGTTTCATGGCTGGGAATCGCAATCTTTATTTGTTCTCAAGCTGTTTTAAGATTAAGTGAAACTTGGGGTAATGTTGATAAATCATACTTAGATACTGTTAAAAGGAAATGGGCTCCGGTAGTTTTTGAAGTTCGCAAGAATGAACTTTTTGGAACGAAATATCCAGCTGATATTCAGAGTCACAGAATCAATGATAGTACTGAAGATTTATCTTTGCTCAATTCTGCGAAAAATGATGAGAATTCAAATATTAGAATAATTATTACTAATAAAATTGGTGAATCATATGCTAAGGAAGATGCAATTCCACATTTTGGTGAATTATTTACTGCAGAAACTGTGGATATTAAAAATTTTAATTTTGGTTCTGTTGATGATGAATCTACCTCACTAGATGCAAAAGATTTATTTAAAACTGATTTTATTAAAAATTATTGTTCATATTTAGAAAATGTTGATTGGAATTTGAAACAATGGGATATTTATTATGATAGTATCAAAAATAGTGCAAATGTGGAATCAAAATTCTCAGATAAACTATCTACAGATCCTTCTCAAATAACTACATCTAAAGATCCCCAAATTGCTAATATATTAAAAATTGCGATTACTTATAACGCATCAAACGGGCCGTTCCCATTAAATTATTTTATGAGCTTATCCGTTATTACAGAACCTCCATATGTTGGCCAATTTGCTCGTTTCCATGGAACATCTAGAAGTCCATTATTTTTAGGTTCATATGCTTCTATTATATTCCCAGAATTATTGCCATATTATAACATTTACGATCGTAATGAATTAATTAGTGCTATTGGTGGCTCTAACATTATTGAGTTAAAAGAGCCATCCAGACGTAAGAATAGAAACATTTCTCTAAAGCATGTGAGAGATTTATTTAACGCAGGTAGTGATGAATTCAGATTAGAGGATGGTTCTATAGTTTTCAAAACCACTGAAGAGATTATGGCTAAATCATCAGAAGATGAAGAATCGAAAAAATCAAGACCTTCAAGTATTCTTTTTGAAAATCCAAGCTTACATAAACACATGAGTACTTTATCAACTGGTAGTTTTACACTAGAGGATTATATCACATCATATCAAATCTACTTGAAAGATGCTGTTCATGATTCCACATCGTTACATGAAACAAAATCAAATAATGGAATCAATAAAAATGAAACAGATTTGCTAGAAGTGAAAGAAAAGAGCGGAATGTTAGGTGACTCCGTTAAAGCACCGTCAAGAAGAGTTGATATTGTAGCTACGGCTGCTTCAACAGAGAGATTGGTTGATCTGTTAGTATTAACAGCATCAGTCTTTGGAACTCATATTAAAATGGAAGATATAAAAAGTTACTCCGAAAAAAGCAACAAAGACGGGCCAATTTTATTACAGATGGATGATTCTGCGTTTACTTGTACATTTTTTGCAACGTATAGAGTATTTCTTACAACCAAACAATTGATTGATTCTTTGCATAAAAGATTTGATGGCGCCAAAAGCGCTGCATTATCTATTGCTAAATTTATGAATTCAAGCGGATCATATATAGAAACATCAACTTTCTTTCCTCAATGGGATAGTAAAATTGAAAATACTAATGACAATTGGAACAAGATTAATTGGAAATTTGTTGCTCAAATTCAGTTGGGTGTTATCGAAGCTACACTTATTTTAGTTAATGATTATTTCAAACATTTCATGGAAGATATTGTAACCAAATCTGCTTTCGATACATTTTTAGAAATGATGGACATGACAATTGTATCCGAATGGCCACAAATTTTAAATTGGTTGAAAATGAATTCTTCAGCAGAAGAATTAAATGACGTTATAGAAATATATAAGTTATTACAAAATTCTTACAAGCATGTCAGAAATATATGTATTAGAAAATCATATACTCCTCAATGTGAGTTAACTGAACTTAAATTTTCTGATGAATTGCACAACATTCCTGATTATATGAGGTTACCTTCATCTGCAGATGTTGACGAAATCTCATTATATATTAACAAACTTGATAAAACAATTGCCTCAGTTTTGAGTTATGTCAGATCTGAAGATTGGATTGATACTTTTGAAATGATTCAAATGCTTATCACAAAATCGCCGTTATCAATGTTCAATTATAATTACCAAGATGCAAGTACCCATAATAATCTAATAGTAATTTCAAGTATTTACAATTGGTTTATGACGTTAAGTGATAATCAAAATTTTGGTAAATCACATTCAGACAAATTGATTAAAAAATTACCTCCAACAATAAGATCTATCTTTAAATTATACGAAAGAATCCAGCAATATATTTTACTTCAAATAATTGATCCTGAATGCACCTTAGATGAAAGAATTGAAAGAATGTCTAGTTTGCTTAAAATTATTCAAATATGTAGAATAAGAATGAAATATCTAAACCTATTTGAAGATTCAAAGGCTTCAGATATGGGCGCATCATCATATCTTCCAAGTTTTATTGAATCAGTTATTGTTAATACAATTATGTTACCAGCATCGAGATTTTTTGGGCATGCTTGGAAGCTTGCTTCTGCCGTTTGGAAGGAAAGCTCTACTGAAGAATTAAATTGTCAAAAATTAGAGGAAATGTTACCTACATTGAATGACTATGAACTAAGTGTTATTGATTCTAAGCATTTATCTATTTGTCCGGGTTGGTTCTTAAATAGTCTTGTTGAACTAGCTTGTTTTATTCCAAATATGGATATTGATAATACTTCATTAATTAACTTTGACAAAAATAGGTTTGTTTATAATTGTGTCCTGAAAATTCATAGTTTACAATCAACAATGAATTTATCAGGTTCTCCATATCTAACAGATTTTTCGTTTCTGTTTGAATTTGAAGGAATAATTCCAAGTTTGAAAACTATATATCAAGTGGCATCAAGTGAAAGACAAAACGAAAAATTGGAAAAATGTCTTGTATTTATCCATCATGTTAATGAACAAATTCAATTGATTAGATTAGAGCAGACGAAACGTGATTTACTTTTAAAACAACATGAAAAACAAAATGCAAGCTTTTCAGATTCAGTGGGTAAATTCACAGCACATATAACAGAAGCATTAGCTCCTGAGCACAATGATGTTATAAGTATTGCAGCAAGTCAAATAACAAATGAGCAAAGTTTCATTGCTAATGCAAGTATTTTAGATAGTGCAAGTACTTATGTTGACAACGGATCAATTTTAGAAACTTCATCTATTACTGCACCAAACTTGGCCGATATAACTCAATCTGCACAATCTATTCAATCTGCACAATCTAATCAATCATCTACAACATTAAATAGGTCTTCTGTTGGTGCAGCATCTAGAGGTCATGGTAAACATTTACAACAAAACGAACATCAGTCAAATAATCATCATCTAAACTCTTCAAGTAGTTCTAGCAAATTTAAATTTGGTTTTTTCAAATCCAGGCCATTTTCATTGAACATTAACAATTTCAATCAACCAGTTGTTGAAAAAAGAAGTGTTAATATTTCAGAATTACCAGTTGCAGCTACTTTTATTGCTAAGCAAAAACCATATTTTACTATTATGTTGAAAGATGTTTCAATATTTCCAACATATCGTACACCAAATAGTTTTTCAATTGATCTTGGTACTTCGTCCAGTAGTCGTGAATATACTTTCCAAACCGTGGACGATAAAGAAGTTGCAGATTGGATCTATCACTTGATATATGCTAAAAAACACTGGTTTTATTCAAAAACTTTAAATAAACAATATTCACATAATAACAGCAAACTAACTTTTGGAGCTCCATTAGCTTTTGCTTGTGAGCGTGATGGTACCCCAATTCCACATATTGTTGAAAAAATTCTTAGTGAAATTGAATTACGTGGTTTGGAAGAAGTTGGTATATATCGTAAGAGTGCATCACTTACGGTTGTTCAACAAATTAAAGATGAGGTTAATAAAATTGGTGATTTTAATATGGAGAATTCTCTTGTTTTTGACATCCATAATTTAACCGGTTGTATTAAAGCATATTTACGTGATTTACCAGAACCACTACTAACTGATGAGATTGTCAAGGAAATATATCCTGTTCGTGAAGTTTCACAAGATGATTCTAGATTTCAAATTTATAAGAATGTCTTGTCTAAATTACCGATTTACAATTACAACTTGATTGAACGTTTATCTAGACATATGAAAATGATCGAAGAATATAAATCACAAAATAAAATGACCAGCTATAATTTAGCCACTATTATGGGAGGTAGTTTAGTTGAAGGCTGTCGCCCAGAAACCATGCGTCAATCTTTTGGATTGATGAATTTTGTTTGTGAAGATTGGATTTTACATTACGAACGTGTATTTCAATAGATTTTGAGCTTTTCTTTTCCTACCTGTTAGTTCCTTTTACTTCTTATATTTTCTTTTAATGTTTTCTTATTATTACATGTGTACATGTATTTTTTTTTCCTTTTTATGAAATTTTTTAGAAATTTTTTATGCTTCATGTTAAGACTTCTGTATCTATTTACTTTTATTTTAGTTAATTTTGTCTCTCTCATTTTTAATTGTATTTACTTATTTATTTCTACTTACTCGTTATCTGTTATTCATATTTTACAATACTTTAATTATTAAGAGCTTTTTTAAATAAACTTATATCAAATTCAAAAAATATGACGCAGTAAAATCCTTCCAATGTTTTAACGATGAAGGTGTTATGTTTTTCTTTAATGTATAAAAAAAATGTAAGTGTGAAAAGAAGATAACAAAATCGCTGATATTATTTCATATTCATCGCAGATCGCCGAGAATTATATTTTATATATAACGTAATTATAAGTTCAAAAATTATGTATTTTTATGATTATATCTTCTTAAAGGCATACTTTCTTACATTTTCAATTTTTCTTTCAATTTTGTGGATCTTTTCCACTAAATTCTTATATTTTTATCAATTGAATAGTTAATATAGCAAAAATGGTCAAGGTATTAGATGTGGATACAAGTAATTTTGAAAATATAATTAAAGCAAAGAGAACATACGACGGATACGATAAATATGGGGTTGCAATGAATGTTGATAATTTGAAAAAATCTGTTTCAATTGATGAAGCCAACCAAGGATCTGCTGTTAAACTTATTAAGGTTGCACCATGTATAAATGATTATTCAAATGCCCCATCAGGACATCAAGCAACTACAAATTGGAATATTTTCAGATCTAGTGTCATTCCTGAAAAATGGAGTAGAGATGAAAATGGTAATTTAATTTATAATCTATCTGTTTTAGAGAAACATCCATATTCTACCCAAACTTTTGTACCAATGGGTCGAACATCCGATGAAGATGCATATATTGTCAATGTAGCACCTGATCAAGATGGTCAACCAGATTACGAAAAAGTTGAGTCATATGTTTTTAAAGGTAATACAGCTGTTACATATAATATTAATACATGGCATAGTCCAATGGTCGTTTTGGGTAAAACAACTGATTTTTGTGTAGTTACGAATGAAAATGATGTACCTGAAGAAAATTGCGTTGAAGTATTTTACAATCCAGGAATTAAAATTTTGGTATGTTAAATTTCATTTAGATTAACAAAATATATTTACCTACCTACCAATTATATGAAAATTAAATTTATATTTTCCTTTCAAAAAAAAAAAAAAATTTTTAACTATATTAGACAGTATTTAAAGATATACAAGAGTTTATGAGTCAACCTCCATATTATCATGTTGTTCATCATTACCTCCCTCTCCTTGGGTAGTTGTATTGTTATCGTTATTTCCTGTATTATTATCATTTTCTTCGCCATCCTTGTCTTCATCATCTTCATCTTCATCATCTTCATCTTCATCATCTTCATCTTCACCTTTAATATTACTACTTCTGGTATTAGATAAAGAATCTAGAAGGTTTAACCATTGTTCGACATCATCATCATCATAAATTGTAAAATCCTGATCCTTACCAACAATTGCAACAGTTGTATTTGCAGAATTTAATTCTTTATCTTGAGCTAAAGTATCCCTAAGTGCAATTAATGCAAATTCTATAAGTTGTTCTTTTGTTGCATTTGGAAATTCATCAAATTTTCTTTCAAGGAAAGTTTTAGCAGCCTGAGATCTTGCACCTATTGCTGCACCTAAATATTCTAATACTGAACCTGATGGTAAAAATTCATATAAATGAGCACCTGAATCATCAAAACCTGCAACTAATAAACCAACACCATAAGGTCTACCACCTGCAGATTGAGTATTTTCTTGAGCTTTATCAGCAATTGAATGAACAGCTTTTGATAAACTTAAAGGTCTATTAAAAACCATTTTTGATGACATTGCTTGTTGACGTAAATAATTTGATAAAATTCTTGCATCTGGTGCTAAACCAGCTAATGCAACACCCATATGATTATCTACTTTAATAATTTTTTTTTGATATGAACCTAATTCTTCTGCATTTCTTTTTAAAGCAGCTAAAACAACATGAGTTTTACTTACTAATCCAACAGCTGCAGAACCTTGTTTAATTGCTTCAATTGCATATTCTATTTGAAAAATACGTCCTGTTGGAGAGAATGTTGTTGCATCATTATCGTAATTATTTCTAAACTATAGTAAAATTAAAAGAAAAAGTAAACAAATTAATGGCAATAGTTGAAAAAAAAAAAGCTTGAAACAGCAATTTAGCATGTTAGTATTTATACTACTGATTAAATTGAAATTATGGAAATAATATTACATAATTTACCTACCATTGTTGTTGATGTATAATCTATATACTGTATAAAATGTTAATCTTTGTATTTTCCTTTAGAAATATAAGCACAATTAAAGCTAAAGATCAACTATATTCCAGAGAATCGCCACCGAACCCATCAGAATCCTTTTTCTTGATAGTTAAAAAAGAAATTATAGAAAAATAACGAGCTCAGCGCAGCGCGAGTGAGTGAGTTTAAAGACTTTCCCTCCCTCTTTTGTTTCGATTTCACACACAACAACACACAACACACAACACACAACACACACACACACACACACACAATTTAGAGATGAGAAACCTACACAGATAAGTGAAATCAATCAAGTTATTAGTAAAAAAGAATTGAAGTAATTACTATCTTATCAATTGTTAACACTATTCAACTATATAATATACAGATAACTTAAAATCAAGAATGAGTCTTCAAATTAAAGCATTAAGTAAAATCATTGGGCTTAGCACGTTATTAGCAGTTGGATTTCTTTTCATTGCATTACCAACTGCACTTTATAGCAACTGGATGCCAGTAATAGATGGTTTCATCTTTGGAATTGCATATTTACCTTATTTATTTACACATACAGGAGCAAATTTAGATTACCAAACAGGTTTAGATGATATAGATGATATGTCAACAAGCAGTGCAACTGATTTTGGTAAATGGATAACTAGCTTTTTAGTATTTAGTGGAATTGCATTCCCAATTATTTTAAGTCGAAACAATTTACTACCATTTTTAGCTTGTATATTCTCAATATTAGGTGGTGTATTCATATATTCAACAATTGTTATTTTTACAACCTTCTTTGATAAAATCAATTCCGATGATGACCCATTTTCCTTTTAGTGTATGACTGATAACTGAATTTGTTGGACCTTATATAAAGCTAAAACGAGAAATAGAGAGGCTTTTTTTTTTTTTTACAAAATTAAGGAAAAAAATATTTTTTTTAACATATATTGATATAGATTATGCGTAAATGAATTAACCTTTATATTATATTTATTTTTAATCTATTTTGGTATCTTTATACTTTTATATTTATATTATACTCTTATATACGTTTACATTTCAGACTAATATATAAAACCAGGGGTTTTAAATTTTTCCTCGTTTAAATTATTTTATCATAAAGCTTTTATTTGAGAGGGAAATATTTGTTGTGTAATTTTTAGAAAATTTCAATTGAAATTCATAAAAGAAAGTCAAATATATATGTCATCCCGACAGAAGAAAGTAACTATAAATCATAATTCATTCGTTGGCTTAAGTTCAAGATCTAAAACTGGTTGTTTAAGTTGTAGGAAAAGGAAGAAGAAATGTGATGAATTACATCCAATTTGTGGACCTTGTCAAAAGAAAGGTACAGAATGTATTTGGAGGGATTTTAATATTAAATCTCAAAAATATAAATTTGATTTAAAACCAATGATTGAATCACAAAAGTTAATGCGTCGAGAGAAAACTTTTGATAATATACGTATAGCAAAAACATCTAAAAATAACGTTACACATTATAATAATCAAATAAAAGATGATGTTAATAATGGAAAAATTTATAAATTATCGAAAATTTCTATTCAAAAATCAATAGAAAGTGAGAATAATAATGTCAAATTTACTACATTTAAATCAAAATTAAATAAAGTTTCAAATAATGAAATAATCAAATCAAAAGAAACTTTAAATACAATAAATCCCAATTCATTTAATAATATTAATGAAGGAGAAGCAATTAATGTTACAGAATCTCTATTAGGATTAATTCCAACAAAAATTCAAAATATAGATCATTCAGTTGATAATTTGTCAAATTCACAATCATTAGATATTACAGATTCAGATTTTTCACCTTTTAAACATTCACTTAATTGGTTTGGTGAATCATCACATTATGAAACTCCTGATATTGATAGAGCTGTTGAAGAATTAATGGATAATGATAAAGCAATGAATTATTTTATAAATAATGTTGTTGAACATGTTAAATCACCTGCTTTTAATCCAGAATCCAATTATTTGGATTTAAGTATTAATTCAGCAATTAAACAAGCACATCATATTATTAATAAAAGACGACGTTCAAATCAATTAGATTTACATAGTAATTTAAGTTTACCATCTATAATATTTGATACAGATCAATTTATAGATATTAAAGAAGAAAATAATAATGATATTTCTATTCAAGATGTTGATAAAATTAATGATAATCAAAAAAGCTTACCAATTATAGAAGGTACTTCATTAGTATCAATTCCAAATAAAGATAAATCTGATGATAATGAAGGAGTTGAAGAGTATGATTCAAATGATAAATATTTACCAATGGATGAATCACAAATGTTAGAAAATCTTTATATCTCGGATAATGATTTGATCGGAATCTTCAAATCAAAGAAATTACATCCTTATTTAAAACCTACAGTTCATTTACTATTAAGTAAAAATAATTCATTAAAGCTTATAAATCCTACATCACCAATAATGAGACAATTAGATAGTACGGGAAAATTATTTCTTGAAAATTATGTAACTAATTTAGCAATGAATCATTTAGATATTGGAACAAAGCAATTCTTTTTAGATTATGCTATTAGTCAAGCTGCTCATGATCCTGCAATTTTATATTCTTTGGTTGCTTGGGGTGGTATGTTTTTAGTTGGTAGAAATAATGAAGTTGCAGGTATTTATTTGGATAGAAGCTTAAATTTCATTCAAAATAAAATTAAAAATCTTAAATCTATTGATTTGGATAATGATAAATATATTGAAATTTTATTATCATATGTTTTATTACTTTGTGCTGAAATTTCTACTGGTGACGTTGGAAGATGGTATCACTTATTATTAAAATGTAAGGATATTTTAAATAATTATGGTGGACTTAGAAAATTTGCAAATAAAAATAAGGATAATAAAGTAGCAAAATGGATTTTAAGTAGTATTTTTTATCATGATGTTTTATCAACTAAAACAACAGATTTGGGTACTGTAATATCAATGAATGAATATACTGATGTTTTCAAAACTCAAAAATTTTTACAAAGTTATGATTATGGTTTAGATCCATTTTATGGTCTATCCCAAGACTTGTACATTTTACTAGGTGAAGTTGCAAATAGTAAAAGATCATTGAAAAATGCAAATTTTCCATTATCTGTTATTCCAGTTCAAGGATTGACATTAGAATCAAATAAAAAATATTATAAAGAAATGGAAGAATCATGGTTTGAAATATTTGATTGTAGAATTATTAATTGTAAACCACCATCTTCAATGTTAGATATAATTATTAAAGATGATCCAGATGGTAAATTATTAGAACATCATTTGACCTTTTTTGAATTAACACAAATTTGTTTAAGAATTTATATTAGAATAACTTTTAAAGAAATGGAATTTGACAATAAAATAGTTCAAGCATTATGGAGTAGAGGTATAAGATTATTTAATATACTAATTGGTACAAAGCTACAAACTTTATTGGGGTTATCATTACTAATGTTGGGTGTTACAGCAGTTAAAGATGAAAATCGGAAACTTTTAAAAGAAATGTATGATAAATATCTAATCAATTATCAAATTCTCAATGTACGGGTATGTTGGGAGCTTATCGGTCAAGTTTGGAAACAATATGACGAGCAAGTGGTAAAGAAAGAAAGAAAATTTGTAGATTGGACAGAAATTGTTAATAAATTAGGTTGGAATTGTTGTTTTACTTGAATTTAACATATTTAAGTTTTTCGTATATACACAATTTATTCTATTTTTTTTTTTTTCAAAAAAAACTCTTTATATATAAATATATAGAATAAAAAGTTGTTAATTTTATTTACAGTAATAATCTACTTTGTTTCCTTTTTTTCACTATTTTCACCTTCAATTTCAATATCTGCATTCTCATCATATAAACTTTTTGTTCCTTTCATTAATTCATATAATTGAATAATTTGATCGTCAGACATTTTCTCCAGTGTATCATCAGCAATGTGATATTTTTTCCAATCTTGATCGGTATTTTGTAAAACCATCTCAAGATATTTTTGCCATGATGTTAAAAATCCAATTATTTGTAATGGATTGTCAATATTTTTATGGGCTCTAAATTCTGATTTGACATACATATCACCTAAGCTTTTTTGATCATACGGTAATTTTTTGTGAGCTCTTAAAATTGATCTATATAATTGTAATGGAGGTAACAACGGATTTTCCGGTCTTTTAGGTTCCTTTTTTGTGACTTTGAATGGAATTTTGGATAAATTCAATACTCTAGTGCTTATCCTCATTTTTTTAACTTTCTATTAGGTATAAATAATCTACTGATTTTTATCATTCAAAAAAATAAAACAACTAATGGTTAGTATTCATGTTATAAAATCTTTCTTTTTCATTTGAACTAATGCGAGTCGGAGATTTTTTCATGGCGATGTTTACTAATTAGTTTAAATTACTGGTTTACCCCATATTTATCAATAGTGATCTTTGCCTTAATGGAATCCTGATTATTAAACATGTGTTTCTTTATTCTTTTGATCAAAACATTTAAATGTAAATTACAATTTATAAGCAAATAGTAAATTAAATTATGT
The DNA here is from genome assembly GCA_030570135.1 of Pichia deserticola. Lineage (NCBI taxonomy): Eukaryota > Fungi > Ascomycota > Pichiomycetes > Pichiales > Pichiaceae > Pichia > Pichia deserticola. Next base: position 381 of record JAJLVB010000046.1, on the reverse strand, counting down.
AGTAAGGATTAACTATTTTGTGAGCGTCGATCGACCGTTTCTGTCAATACTAACCGGTAGTTGATTTAATTGACACCTTCTTTGAAAATTGGTTCAAATTCATAACAATTACTTTTACTAAGTTATCTCTATAAATTTAATATGATTAGGTAAAACTTATTTGCAAGGAAAATAATTTACTAGAATATATTATCTCAAGTGGTTAAACTTTTTGAGGATTTATGTTTTAAGAAAGCCGCTCTGCCAAAACAAGTGAAATTTTATGTCATACAACATTAAAGTTTGTTGCATATTTGTTATCAGTTAATTCAATATAAAAACCAAATAATAGTAATTCAAAGGCTAAATATAATTAGTGAGTTAGTTAATGTTGATTTCAGG
>JAJLVB010000045.1:33641-72061 GCA_030570135.1 Pichia deserticola | reverse complement strand
TTTGAAAGTTCTATCAAGAAATAGGAAGACAGACCATATTCCTTGAGTATATAGAAGTTCAATGAGTGTTTTTTAGTTGATATATATTGTGTTTGTTATCTATTCTATTTGTTGTTATATAATATTTAAATTGTTTTGATTCATATCTCAGTTTTATATCATTGGAGAGGTGAGCCTTATTTTATATTAAGAAAAGAGTTTTGTTTTGTTTTATTTATGGGAAGCGGATATACTGGGTTTTCTGGATCTGCAGGGGAGTGCTAGAGGCGGGTCCAAGGAGTGCTTTGCACCTGATAGCCGAGATCCCGAGGAATGCGTGCAGGGCCGTCTGCGAACGGTGCTGGGTGCTGCCGGGGACAAGTACCGAGTTTGGCAAGGTGGATGCGCAGGATTTTCTGCGTGTTCGGAGTGGTGGGAATAGTGGATTGCTAGCTGATAGCCAGTGGTTTACTAGCCATGGAGAAAGCGGTTCGTGAGCAGCCTTGTAGGTGTGTGTGCGCATGTCTTCACTGACGCGGCCCAAGCCGGCCTTTTGGACGGGGGCAAGCCGTGGAAGAAAGCCAAAGAGTGCTATGTGTGGGTGTTCCACCTGTTAGCTTTGACACACGTTGTCGTATTTATCTGGTTGATCCTGCCAGTAGTCATATGCTTGTCTCATTTTATATTAATAAAAAAGTTTTGTTTTGTTTTATTTTTTATGAGAAAAAGCGTGAAATTTATTATTGCTTCTTAAGATTAAAGTTTGTTTATCACATTTATGTTTCTGACTTCTATTTCCTGTTTATTTGTTGTAATGCCATGTTGAGAAGCCGTAGCATGGTAAGGCAGATCATGCATCATATATATTTTCAATTGTTTAAACTTAAGAGGCGTGTTAGAATGCCTTTACCATGTGAATAGTATTGGTCTAATTAGACTTCAACAAAAATACATACAATGTATCATTAACCCCACCATCCTTCGGCTTCTCAACATGGCAGTGCAACGTAATTAAAATATACAATAAAGTAATTTATATGTATATCTTCTATTATTCAAGCAGTAAAATAATTCAGGCTATAGCTAGGCAAAATATTACTGTCATGTCAGTCTTATTACATAATACAGAAGCACTGCCTTAAGATAATTATTTGTAAGTTTTACATACAAATTTGTATTTCAACAATTGGAGGGTTGGCCGAGTGGTCTAAGGCGGCAGACTTAAGATCTGTTGGGCGTACGTCCGCGCGAGTTCGAACCTCGCATCCTTCATTTATTTTTTGGATATTTTACAAAATTTTCTCACTTTTTTCCTTTTTTACTTTTCTTTTCTATTGTTTAACATAATTTTTTGTGTTTTTTTGCTGTTTTTTCATTCTGCAATTTTCATATTGTGTTGCCCACCTATTAATACATACATATCTTAATTTTCGTTTTACTTTTCACAGCAATATATATATATATATATATACCAGTTGTTCTATTCTTAATCAGAGAAAACATAAGTCATGGGTTCGACATTTCAACAATATTCATTAGAAAGTTCAGGTAAAGATATTAGGAATAATTCATTTGTACATAATTCAAATTTTAAATATAGTATGCCAAGAAAATTTGTTAATAAAAGGAAGCTTAATAATGAATTTGATAATATGAACAATAACAGTAGCAGTTACAATAATGAATCCATCGAATTTAGTAATTATAATTATGATGATATCAATAATCATAGTAATAACAATGTTAGAAGTAAATATAGAATCAATAAAAGGCAAAAAAATCCCAACGAAATTTTTGGAAGGAAGTTACCATTAAATAGAGTAATTGAAACTTTAAGTAAAGAAAAATTACAAAAATTGATTAATAATTTGATAATTGAAAATCCTGAAATAACAAGCAAAATTTTAAATATTTCACCGAAAATTACACCAAATGATGCATTAAATGAGCTTAAATGTAAATTGGATTTAATTTTGATTAATATGCCATACAAAGTTGAATCGACCTCCGATTATTCATTTTTAAGGGTTAAACCTTTAGTTAAAGAATTTTTTGAATCATTAAGTGATTATTCACTTAATTTTATAGCACCAATTGAAAATGATTTAACAATTTCAATTAATTTTTTGAAAAAGTTTTTAATTGAAATTTTTCATAAACTACCTAAATTCCAAGCAGTTGAGTTTAAGTATTTTTATAATTTGACAATTGAGAAATTTAATTTAATTTTTCAGAATAATATAACACAATTTTTAACTGAAAAGAAACAAAATATATTATTAATTATAAATGAAAGTTGGATAACTGATTTTAAAAAAATTAATCAATTAAATAATAATGCTTTTATTAAAATTGAGAATTTATTACAAGAAGAGATTAACAAGTATTATAATTCAGGTTCAGTTATATTAAATAATGGTACAATAGATGTTAATGAAAACAAATTAACAGGTTTAGATAATTTATTAAATTTTGCATATCAAAATAATCCATTATCAAATAATGTATGATAATCAAATCGTTCCATATAAATAATTCTTTGCTATTTTCTTCTACATTTTGAATTTTACTCTTTTTATTAATTTATATTTCTTTATAATAGTTTCGGATTTATAGCTATTAAGGAAAAAAAAAAAATTAATCAAATTTTATTATTTTTGTATTTACAAGATATAACTAACTATAGCTATATATAAAAAGAAAATCACGTATCAAATTACATATATAAACCTAACTTTGCTAATTCATCAGTTGATGTTGTCTTTAAATATTTTCTAATTAAATTCTTTTTAATATTTTTCTTTGCATCTGATTTAATTTCCATCTTTTGACAAATTTTTTCAACGATTTCTTTCTTTGATTCATCGTTTAAAATGTCATTAAGTAAATTAGTTATTTTTAAATCAACTGATAAATTTTCAATTTTATTTGCTAATTGATCCATTGAAGTTTTGAAAATTTCAGCATTATTTTCAACATTTTCAATTTTCTTGTTTTCAATATTATATTTTTCCTTAATTTCCTTAATTTTTTCAATTTCTTCTTCACTTAATTTATCCTTTAATTTTAACTCTTTAATATTTGATAAATCTTTATATAATGATTCATTTATATTTTTTTCAAATAATTCCCTTGTTTGTTGAAGTATTTTACTCTTTTCAGTTTCTTCTTTTGATACATTTGATTTTGCTTCTTTTTGATAAGTTGCAAATTGTTGACCTTTATTCTTTTTAATTTCTGCAACTGCAAAAAATTTTCTAGCACTTAATGGTCTTGTTTGTTCAATTCTAACTAAATCACCTTCTCTACAGATATTACCTTCATCATGAACTAAATAATCCTTCTTTTGAAGAAAATGTTTTTGAACTTTTTTATCAAATTTTTTTTGTAAAATTCGAACTTTGATAGTCTTGTCCATTTTCCCTTGTGAGATAACAAATCCTAAGAAATTAAGTCTAGCCATTCTTATGCTTGTATTGGTTATATATATATGTGTGCTGTTGATGGTATTCCTGATAAATACTTTGATATATATATATACATATTTAAAATTTCATCTCTTGTAAAATGTTGTTGAATTCGACGATGGTGGAAAATTGGAAAAAAAGATGAAAAAAAGAAAAAAAAAGTGAAAGTTGCGTCGATCGGCGCAGTCTATTTTTATTTTTTATTTTTTATTTTTTGTTTTTTTATTTTTTTATTTTTTTATTTTTTTATTTTTTTATTTTTTTATTTTGTAGTACCTTTTTTATAATACTCAATTCTATTTCAGTTCTTTCTGATTAATTAAAGAATGTCGAGTTATTGTTCATTATCTGTGTTTGCCAATAGTATAGAGAAATTTATAATATGAAAGAGAGAGAATGTGTTAAAGTGGAAAAAGAACGGTAGACAAACACCTAATTAGTTAAAAATTAAATGAATATGGTCGGTTATCATCTGAAAAAGGATTGGTTATTTCTGCTTCTATTATGTATATATATATATAACTTTTATATAAAATTTAGTGTTCTACTGTAGAGTTTTAGGAATCTTATCTACTAACATACTCAATAGAAATATAAAAACATATTTTACTATAAAATTGAGTAAAATATAATAGCTCACTTCTTATATATCCTCATATGATCGACAAATTAAAGTATAATTGTTATCATAAATTATAGATTAATCTAGTTTACTATCTTCTTTTTAAACAGTAGCTTGACTTTTGTTAAATGCTTTTAAATGTAAATTAAATCGACTAAATATAAATCAAAATCATACATTTCTTTTAATATTATTTCGGTATTGCTACCTGCTGTTCCTCAAATTTTTGGAAATATGATATTTATCTCAATCAAGTGAGAGTTAATAATACCAGAGGTCAAATATTTGTTTGATTTATAATAATTGATATCTTGATTAACACAGTAAAGTTTTGAAAAAGAGATTTAACCCTCTCATTTTTAACATTTAGGCTTTTTTTTAAGGATCCTTTATAAATTTTTTTTTTAAAAAAACATCAATAGTTTAAATTACTATACTATAATTTATTATCGTATTATGTATAAATATAATGTACAAATAAAGATACCATTTTTCTTTTAAAAAAAAAAAGACACACTTTAAGAATTAATATGAACGAAAAAAGGAAAAACTAAAAGAAAAGTTAAAACAAAAAAAAAGAAAAAAAAAAAAGAGCAATTTTGAAGATTCAAACAAATTAAAAGAATATAGAAGTAGAAAATAAAAGAACGAAACACTTTTTAAAGGGTTATATTTGAAAATTAAGAGTAAAATATCATTTAGTTATCGTTTTAGTTTTTGTTTCATTACGTTTATGAATTTTATTATGCCTTATCATATTTGATCTAACTGAAAAATATTTACCACAACCTGGCCAATCACATTTATAAGGTTTTTCACCAGTATGAATATGCATATGAGTTTTCAAACCCGAAGGTCTATTAAATACTTTTTGACATAATGGACAAATTCTATTCTTTTTAACAGTTTTAGATGCAATAATAATTGGACGAGTATTTCGTCTTTTCAAATATGATTCATCAGAATATCCATTAGTACTATTATTACTATTATTTGCACTTATTGAAAGTGGTATTGAAATTAAATTATGATCATTATTAACATTTAAATCATAAGTAGTATTATTAATATTATTACTGTTATTATTATTAATATTATTATTAATATTATTATCTATTATACCAACTCTATAGTCATTATTTGTAGAACTATAATTATTAGGAATATATGTTGTAGTTCCATTACTTAAGTGATAAATATCTGGATGAACCGGAGGAACATATTGATTTGAGTTATTTGTATTTGGATTTGAATTATCAGGCAAATAATATCTATAATGATTTATTTGTTGTGGTTGTGGTTGTGGTTGTGGTTGCAACTGCTGTTGTTGTTGAGTTGCTGGTGGTTGTAATTGCATTTGTTGATGCTGTTGTTGCTGTGTTTGTTGTTGCTGTGTTTGTTGTTGTTGTTGTTGTTGTTGAATTAATTGAACTTGATAAGGTTGTGAATTATCATTTGATTTCATTAAATTATTATAAGAATTTGGTGATGTTTTATAATCTATTGATGGTTGTATTTGTTGTGAATCTTGTTGATAGTATGATGATTCAATAGCAGTTGAATAAATTGGTTGATTTGAATGACTATATTGATATGTTTGAATTCTTGGTATTGTTGATTGATTATTAATTAATTGTGACTCATCTGATATTTGATAAGAATTTTGTTGATTTAAAACTTGAGATTGAGATTGCGATGTTGATTGAGATGTTTGCGTTGCATGTGATTGCTGAAATTTTGAATTAATTGATTGCATTGGAGAATGTGAAATTAATGGGGATTTTTTCGAGTAATATTGATTTTGATGATTTTGATGATTTTGGTGATTTTGTAAGTTTTGTAAATTTTGATAAAATTGTTGTTTTTGTTGTGATAAAGCAGGTGATGGAGTTCTTAATTGTTGAATTTGTTGAATTGGAGGTAATTGTTGGGATTGAGACTGATATTGTTGATGTTGTTGATGTTCTAAATCATTGACTGTTGTAGTATAATTATTATACTGATTATCCGATGTATGATAAGAATATGCAGCTCTTACATTATTTTGATACATTTGAGGTAAATGATGTGATTGAATATTTTGATTATCGTTAGATAAAATATCATTATTTTGATTATTAATCATTTGATTATTGTTATTATTTATATTTGAGTTATTCATTTGATTTTTCACCATATATTGATCTAAAGTTGGTGTTAAATTATTTGAAATAAAATTTTGATTTGTATAAGCGTTATAATAATTTTTTGGTTCTTGACTTAAATGTGAACTCATCATTTAATCACTATTTAATTTAATATTTGGAAAAAAAAAACTTAAAAAATTTATCAATGTTGGAAATTTTAATAATTTTAATAATCCTCGTTTTTCTTTTATGATATAGATTTAGTATTTACTTTTATTAATTGGTATAACAATACTAGAATAAAAATAATAAATAAATCTTTAGAAAAGTTTGCAAAAAAAAGAAACAAAAATATTATATTAATATCTTATGACTGTGTGTGTGTGTGTGGGGACTTGACTGAGTGAAAAATATTGGAATCTTTTTGTGTATAAGTGGATATAAACAAATTAAAAGAAAGAATAAGGGGTAAAAAACGATTAACCAACCAATCAATCAACCAATAAATCAATTAATCAATCAATTAATCAATTAATTAAATAAATAATTTGTTAGTTAGTCACTTTTCACGAAGATAGACCAAAATAAAATTAAATGAATCCAATACTATAATATAGTATAATATAGTATATAATTATATATATTATAATGATCAATGATTAGTTTGTGATAAAAATAAATAAATAAATAAAAAGAGTACACATAACGTAACGTAATAAAAACTATATAATGAAGACAAATCAGGTGAAATCAGGTCCCATTGCATAATTTAGTAATTACTTGCTTATTGAATGGGATATGGATATGTTATATAATTTTATATAATTTTATATAATTTTATATAATTTTATATAAATAAATAAATACTGAAATTTTAAATTAGGTATTATGTCACTTAATTAGCCAAGATGATTTAACGAGTACAATAATTTATTGTTTTATGTAGTGAATTGACTGATTTGCACCAAATTTGCATATATATTACATACCTGTTATGCATTATTATTATCGATGACATGATTTTTTTTTACAATGTGTTGTTAAAAATAACTAAAAATAAATAAAAATAAATAAAAAAATGGAACGGCTTGACTTTCGCTTTGCCTTAAAGTGGTGTGGTAAACTTAATGCCGAATTGTTGTTAATTTTGTTTGTTTGGTTGTTTGTTTGGTTGTTTGTTTAGTTTCTATAAAACACTCACCATGGAGGGGGTGGCAAATCTATATTTCAGTCTAATTAATTTAGAGATTTCATTGGTATTAATATTAAATTGAAAAATAAATAAATAAATAAATAAATAAATAAATAAATAAATCAACTCATCAATTGAAAATCTGGAACTGAAAATGTATTAAAACAATTTTTTACGCTATTTTATTGCGGATAATCCATTGAATTTCCGCATTTTGTAATAACTAAAATTGTTCGGGTAATTAAATAAACAAGTCAATAATATTATTTATATATACAATTTAACTAGTAAATAAAATAGTTCCTATTGTAAGAAATTTTGAAAATCAGGGGGTAAAAAAAAAAAAAAGGAACAATTCATTAAATTTAATTATCTTTGCTAATCATTTAGTTATTTATTTATTTATTTATATATTTATTTATATATTTATTTATATATTTATTTATCTACTAATATGATTGAATTAATAATTGTAAATTATAGGTTTTACAAACAAACAAACAAACATAAAATAGAAAAAAATCAATACACAATAGGCAATAATGGTGAATACTTAGATCATAATCGGTAATTTTGCAATTAATTTAAAAAATGAAAACAAAAACAAATAAAAATAAAAATTGTAATTTAAACTTTGATTACCAATTATGGTATAGTTTAAAACTAATAGCAAACAAAAGAAAAAAAAACACTTACAAAAAGAAAATTGTTAGTAAAACAAAAACAAAAATCCAATAAATTAATAAATGATTTTATCGGATTAAATTGTATATTATGAAAAGATCTGCTTATTATTTTATAAAGATATTGTGCAAATCAGGTCCAGAAAACCTTGTTTGATATTTCAGTTTATATTATAAGATCTTGTACTTATTTATTTGTTTATTTATTTGTTTATTTATTTGTTTATTTATATATTTATTTATATATATGATTTTATAAATATACAATTTTAGTTCTATTATTGCAAAGGAAAAAAAATCAAAGAAAAGAATCAACTTAATAAATTCAATTAATATCCTATAAATAAATAAACACTGATGATAACAACAACTTGATTCACTATATTCACTCTGTGTAACAAATAAATTTAAAATTGTTTATGTTATTAAACAAGGCTGTGTGGAAAGGTAATACGTTATGCATGTTTTTATATATATATATATGATACAATAAATTACGTAATGAAATGGGGCTACACAGCCAGAACTCCTTTTAGCCGAATTTGTTTTATTTGTTTACGTTGCACATATTTTTCATTAATTTTTACAATAATCTTACTATATTTGTTTTTTCGTCAATTTTTTCTTACTTTCAAACGTAGATTAATTGGATTGATTGGATTGATTGGATTGATTGTATTCACTTTATTTTATTAATTTAATTAATTAAATATATTATATTATATTAGATTATAATAAAAGACGTAGATTTATTTCATTACACTCGATCAGTCATTCAAAACAATAACCAGATACAGGTACCAAACTTATTCCTACATTAAAATCGTATGGTGATACCTATTAACATATTTAATATATTTTTATAAACACTCTTTATTTTGTAACAATTTTTTAATTTATTTTTTAAATAGTAGTATCTGAATTCTCTCACTCACAAAAGGATCCTTTTGTCATTATTAATTATTGATATTTTAGATCAAATTACTAATTACCTATCTTGTTTACCAATATCTCCTATCAATTCCCCTGTCTTCCATGTCTATAAGAAATAAAAAAAAAAGATGTGGAGTATTCTCATACAAAGGGATAGAGTAATTTGAATAGGTTTTGACCCAATAAATTAAGATTTGGAAAAATTTAAATCTTTTCAACAGAAAGAAAAAAAAGAAAAAGAAAATCTGATTAAGTCTTTATTTCTTTCAAAATTTAAGTAATTCATTCAATTACATATACTTCACTGTTTCTCTTTTTAAAAGATTTGGGAAATATTAATTGAGAATAAAGTGAAAGAAAATCAACTCAATTAAATAATTTTATTTACATAGCTATTATTTGAAATATTGAATTTCCAACTATTCTATTGTTGTTCTCCACTATAAAATTAAACTCATCTTTAATACATATTAATTCAAGAATTCAAGTAATTCATTATATAATAGCAACAGTCAAAAATTTACTAGAATTTACCCAATAAAACCCAACATTTATCTTTTGAATAAACCTGTTGGAATTAGAATACCCTGAAGAAATTTCACATATATGAAGTATTAAATTGATATTCAAATCGCATATTAATAATAATATCTTATTATTACATTATAATTCAATAACTATAGCAAAACATTATGAATATATATAACGTTTCTAAATTATCATTTAGTAAGTTCTTAAAATTTAGATACAGATTCTATTGTTTTTCAATAAATATCAAAGGAGTAAAGTTAAATCAATCAGCTACATATTTCACTAGAGTTTTCTGTATTAAATTAAATTTATCTTCTAGTCAATCTGAGTTTATAAATATATATATATATATATATATATACATACTGAAAAGAAAACATATTTATCTTCCAAAATTTAATAATTAAATCGTCTAATAATTGTATGATTCAGTAGGAAATATTTCAAAATTTACTAGTAAATAACTAAACTCCTCCTGGTTTATAAATTCCTATGTCAAATATAACTTACATGCATATTTACTAAGAATTAAATCATTCAAAGGCAAGTTCATTCTAAATAATTGTAAAAATTGTGTAATTGATACAAATAAATTGGTTAATGTTATTAAACTGATAGTTTATACGGTTAAACAAATATGAATTTAAATTCATTCCTTAGATTTTACGACATATAATTACTAATACAATAAATAAACAAATAAACTAATAAACCCACCAACAGAATGAACCTTTTTCAATTTCTACAATCAATTTTAAATAATTTGTCCAATTTGGGATAACCCTTTTAGGAAATATCCGCGGATATAAAATACTTAAATTTTAACATTTTATGTAAACAATCATCTGAAATAACACTTGATCTAGCAATCAATATATATTATATTTTTGAACTATATCTAAGGTGTTGATTTTTCTTTTTCTTTTTTTTTTTTTTGTTTAATGAGTCGAATAAATCAGTTTTTATCTCTAATATTTTAAATCTTTCTGTTGTGGATTCCTAAAATGTCTTGAAGACTTCCATTTTTAGTTTATTTGTATCAAATAGCCTAACCAATTTAGTAGAAATGGTTTGTGAATGTGTCGTAAGGAGGAGATTTACAAGATATAAAATTATGTTGAGTTTTTCGGATTCGACGCGTCGATTTGGTAGTTTTTTTTTTAATTTTTTTTTTAATTTTTTAATTTTTTTTTTTAATTTTTTTTTTAATTTTTTTTTTTAATTTTTCAAAATAAAAAAATTTTTTTTTCTGAAATTTTTTTTTTTTTTTTTAAAATTTTTTTTTTTTTTTTTTTTTTTTTTTTTTTCTAATAACATACTAATCTTTCCCTTTTAATCTCTACAATTAATATTTATAAAAAAAAGTTTTTAGTTGTAATTTCAATATAACTTAATTTATTCTTTCCTAATTATCAATTTCAACAGTTAAAGGACATCAGATATACTCTTAACATCATGCAATTAACTTGGAAAGATATTCCAACCGTACCAAATTCAAATGATATGCTTGATATTGTTTTAAACAGAACTCAAAGGAAAACTCCAACTGTTATTAGACAAGGTTTCCAAATTCAACGTATTAGATCATTTTATATGCGTAAAGTTAAATTTACAGCTGAAGGATTTATTGAAAAATTTGATGAAATTTTATCAAAATTCCCAAATATTAATGATTTACATCCATTTCATAGAGATTTAATGGATACATTATATGAAAAAAATCATTATAAAGTTTCACTTGGTTCAATTTCTAAGGCTAAAACTTTAATTGAACAAATTTCAAGAGATTATATTCGTTTATTAAAATTTGGTCAATCATTATTTCAATGTAAACAGTTAAAAAGAGCTGCATTAGGTCGTATGGCAACAACTGTTAAAAAATTAAAAGATGCATTATTATATCTTGAACAAGTTAGACAACATATTGGTAGATTACCATCAATTGATCCAAATACAAGAACTTTATTAATTTGTGGTTATCCAAATGTTGGTAAATCATCATTTTTAAAATGTATTACAAAAGCTGATGTTGATGTTCAACCTTATGCATTTACAACAAAATCTTTATATGTTGGTCATTTTGATTATAAATATTTAAGATTTCAAGCAATTGATACACCTGGTATTTTAGATAGACCAACAGAAGAAATGAATAATATTGAAATGCAATCAATTTATGCAATTGCTCATTTACGTTCATGTGTTTTATATTTTATGGATTTATCAGAACAATGTGGTTTTAGTATTGAATCACAAGTTAAATTATTTAATTCAATTAAACCATTATTTGCAAATAAATCTGTTTTAGTTGTAATTAATAAAACTGATATAATTCATATTGAAGATTTAGATGATGAAAGACAAAAATTAATTAATTCAATGTTAGAAATTCCTGGTGTTGAAATAATGCAAACTTCATGTTATAATGAAGATAATGTAATGAAAGTTAGAAATAAAGCATGTGAAAAATTATTAACTTCAAGAATTGAACAAAAATTAAAAGGTTCAGGTAGAATTGATAATGTTTTAAATAAAATTCATGTTTCAAAACCAGTTTTAAGAGATGAAATTGATAGAGAACCATTTATACCTGAAAGTGTTAAAAATTTAACAAAATATGATCCAAATGATCCAAATAGAAGAAAATTAGCAAAAGATTTTGAAATTGAAAATGGAGGTGCAGGTGTTTATAATATTAATTTAAAAGATAAATATTTATTAGATGATGAAGAATGGAAAAATGATATTATGCCTGAAATTTTAGAAGGTAAAAATGTTTATGATTTCCTTGATCCTGAAATTGCAATTAAATTAAAAGCTTTAGAAGAAGAAGAAGAACAATTGGAGAAGGAAGGATTTTATGATTCTGATAATGAAATGGAAGATGATGATGAAAATTCTGAAATTAATCAAATTCGTGAAAAAGCTCAATGGATTAGAGATAAACAAAAAGTTATGATTCATGATGCTCGTATGAAGAAACATTTAAATAATAAAGCAATTATGCCAAGATCTAAATTAACAAAATCATTTAATGAATTAGAGGATCATATGTATTTAGTTGGTCATGATACAAGTAAATTAAAGGAAAAGAAAGGTAAAATTATTAATAAAAAACAATATGTTAAAGGTTCTGATATTTTACGTAATTCAATTAATGATGATATTAATAAATCTAAGGGTATTACACCATTAAATCAAACTGATAGATTAAATGATGGTATTGATGATGGAGCTTTAAGATCTAAAGCTGAAAGAATTGTTAAAATGGAAAGAAGAGAAAGAAATAGAAATTCAAAGAAAGGTGAAGCGGATAGAGCGATTGGTAACCAAATGCCAAAACATTTATTCAGTGGTAAAAGAGGTATTGGTAAGACTGATTTCCGTTGATTTATATTTATTTTACTCTTTGATCTATTTTTTCTAAATAATTTTTAATTCGATAGTTTTAATATAATATATAAATAATATTAAATATTTTGTTTTGCATTTTTGAATGAAATACTGATTTTACGATATTTATATAATCTATTTGACATAGATCTTTTCAAATTACAAATACAACACATATATAAATGAAACAAAATTAATTTAATACCTTCATTTTTATAAATCTTCTTTTTTATAACGTTTTTTGTAAGTATTATTTTTTATTCAATTTTTTTTAAAAAACTTTTTTTTTAGTAACCAAAAATTCGTAAAACACACATTTTTTCCCAAATGTTCTTTTTTCCATAAAACCCAATGACATAAGATACAATAAATGAAATAAGATAAAATAAAATAAAATAAAATAAAATAAAATAATAAAAATAAAATAAAATAAAATAAAATAAAATAAAATAAATAAGTAATCCACTGTATAAAAAATCAAAAAGTGAAAATAAAATGATAAATTGTATAATAAAAACGCAATCAAGTTAAAAACCAATCAATCCATAACAAAAGGTGTATCTTCTTCAATTAAATTGTAAACATCTTTGATTGTTGACATTGAAAAGTTCATATTTTGTGAATTAAAAGAGGATCTTGAATTTCTTCTTTTAACTTCTTGTGGTGTTAATAAATCATTTAAAACACTTGGAACATAATCGATATCTTCTGATAAATTGCTATTATTATTATTATTATAATTATTATTAATACCATCACTATTAATGAGATTTTCAGTATCATTTTCATTTTCATCTTCATTATCTATACCTTCATTTTCCGAATCTAAAATTGCACTATCAACTATTGCAGAAAAAGTTTGATTATTTGATGATGAAATTGGAGGTGAAAAGACCAATTGAGATGGTGAACTAAATGATTGATTAAAAGAAGAATTTAAAATCGAAGGAACTGGATTCATATTCAAATTTGAGATATTATTATTATTATTATTATTATTATTATTATTATTATTATTAATGGTGTTATTATTAATATCATTATTATTAGGGAATGAAAGTGATCTAATAAATTGATTATTGACTTGATTATTAATTTGATTTGGAGATTCGGAATATGAATTACTTGACCATATCGACATATTATTAAACGGAGAAGTTGCCATTGTAGTATTTTGTGATACTGATTGAGTTGTTGTCACTGATTGAATTGAATTATCTGATGGAATGAATTGATTACTATAGTGATAATTATTATAATTTAATGGTTGAACTTGATTACTAATAAAGAATTGATTTTGATTTGATAATTGATTTGTTGGAGTTAAATAATTATTTTTATTATAATAATTATTAATATTAATTGGTTCAACAGTATTAATAATATCTGAAGGACTTGAATCATTACTATAGTTTTTTGAATTATTAAAATTAGGATTATTTTGTATTTTAATTTGATTTTTATTGTTTGGACTTAAATTATGACATGAAAATGATGGTTGTGAAATCTTTGTATTGACTTTTTTACCATCTGGCATTACATGAGCTAAAGCACATTTAATACCGAATTTACAATTGCCCTTTTGAAAATATTTGCATGGTTGAACATCATTTGATAGATCAATTGAATGTGAGAAAGGGCATGAATTACCAGCTTGACATGCACCTTGTCTAAAGAATTTACAGGGGACATGAGATAAATCTGAATAAAATAATAATAAAGGATAAATAATTGTTAGTATATTGAAATAAAAGTAATTAATAAACAATTAAATATACATACTTTTTGAAGGTTGGTTTTTGTTGTTAATCTCTGTAATAACCGAAACTTTTTGAGATGGGGTTAAATTGGAGTTTTTAAGCACATTTATTATGTCTATATTTGATGGCAAATTATTCTGTTCGTTCATGGTTGTTTATTTTATCTGTTAATGTTTAAAAGAAACGAAATAACCATTGATAGGGTAATTATATAATTAATATATATAATATAGATAAGGCAGCTTTATTTATTTATTATCTTCTATCTTTGAGCGACTCGCCACATACTATTATCATTATTATTATTATTATTATTATTATTAAATAAATTAACTTTGTTAAAATATTAAGATAATAAATCTAATTAATTAGTAATAATATATAATTAATTGAAGTTATAAAATTAAAGAATTGAATGAAATGTATAAAGAATAATTAATTATTCATTATAATGATAAACTAAATAATTTGGTAAACCGAATACTTCATAACCTAATCTTTTACACATTTTAGCAAAACCTTCAGTTTCAATTAAATGATAAAATGGGAAATTTGGGAACATTGCACCATCTCTATGAACATCAGCTTTAACTAATAAACAAGTACCACCTACACCATCTAAAGACATTACATCGAATATATTACCATTTTTATCATAAAAATGAGCCATTAAAGGTCTATAAGTTACAATTTCTTGATAACCTTCAACGATAATTTCATCATCTGACATTGATGAAGCTAAACGTAAACCTTCATCAGATTCTGCCCAATTATTAAAATCATAAGGTCTAATTTTTTCAGTTTTTTCAATTTCATCATAATATCTTTGATAACAATTTGCAGCTAAAACTGGTTTATCATGAGATGTTAAATCTTGAATTAAAGTATTTGGAGTTTCAATTATATCAGAATCTAACCATAAAACCCATGAAGTAAAAGGTCCAATTGTTGAAAATAATAAAGAATTTCTAGCAGTTGCCATTTGTGAACGTCTTTCCTTTTGAGTTTTCAATGCATGCCTATCTTTTTCTGATTGAGAAATTGGTGAATCATTATCTTGTCTTAAAATTGTAATTTTTGAAAATTTTGAAATTAAATCATTCTTTGGATTTTGAATTTTTTTAATTTCAATTTCTAATTTTTTTAAAGCTAAATCACCTTCAATTGTCCTTGGTAATATAAAACCTAATTCAATTAATTCCCTTGGATAAGTTAAATTAAGTAAATTTTCCCAATATTTTAAATGAAAATTTGCCATTGGAGTTAAAATTAAAATTTTTTCATTATTTAATAATGCATTACTAGTTGATTTTAATTTATTTAAATCATAATGTGAAATATGATCAGCTGGTAAATTTTTTGGTTTCCATTTATTTAAATTTGAATCTAAATTTATTGAAGGTTTATAAGTATAATGTGATTTTTTCCTATTTTGAATTATTTCTGAATTTTCATTATTAGAATTTGAACCTTTAATTAAAAATATTAAAAATAAAATTAAAGCAGCTGTTATAATTAATTTTAAAGGATTTGACCTTAAAAAGAATCTTTGTAGTTCTCTTTTACTCTGTGCAAATGTCATATATGATTAAATAATTAATTGTAGATATAGATAGATATAAATATATATTTAAATAGATGATAATGATAATGATAATGATAATGATAATGCATGCAATTATGTATTCAATGTTATTATGAATTTAAATTTTTGTATGTGAGTATTATTTTTGTATTGTACACACTCACTATTTATTAACAACAAAGACAAACAAGCTTTGGTGTTGTTTTAAACGAGTGAAAAAATAAAAAATAAATAAAAAATAAAAAATAAACAAAGCGGACGATCGACTTGAATTTTGAAATTAATTATATTGGACCGCCATCACGTGACATATCAGCACGTGACTCAAGCACTTACGTGTGTGAATGAACATGCAATTTCCGTTCTCGGTTTTTAGGAATCCGATTAAAATTTTAAAAAAATTACCCCCTCTTTTACTCGGCGGGGTGTTGAAAGTTTATTATCTTTTTTTTTTTTTAATTGTTGGGGTGGTGTTTTAAAGCGGGTTGAGTGACATATTGCGGGGGTTGATTTCTACATTTTATGGGGTATGCATGCCATTTTAATTTATAACTTGTTTTATTCACTATTTTATTCTACAAATATAATTTGTTAATGGAGTTAACACAGTTATTATTATTACAATTTATATTATTATATTTTATATTTTATGGTAATAATAATAATAAAAAAATCTTTCTTCCGTAACAAAAAAAAAAAAAAAAAAAAAAATTAATCCATGGTTTAAAAAGAGAATAATCCCCCCCATACTTTAAACAAGAATAATAATAATAATAACAATGTAAATATTATTTATTCAATTTCTATTTTATTTTTTATATTTTTTATTCTTCTATTATAATTACACACAAACACTTATATAAATATTAAATGAACTCTTTAAACGAAGATCTTGAAAAACAAGCAACAGATTCAAATGATGGATTCCCAAGAGTTGATCATCAAATAACTCATCAATCATTTCGTCATGATAATGATAATATTTATATTAATAATATACCAATCAGTAAAACAGAATTTACAAAAGCTTTTGGTGGTACATTTGAAGTTTCAGCAAGGGAGAAAACTCGTGAATTAAAAGAATACGGTAATCCAGTTCCAGCTGGTTTAGGTGCATTTAGTGCATCTGCAATTTCAATTGGTTTAGTTCAAATGCATGCAAAAAATGTTCATCATGCAAATACTTTATTAGGTGCATTTTTAACAACTTCAGGTTTAGTTGAAATAATTGTTGGTATTTTATGTTTTATAATTGGTAATTCTTGGGCTTGTTGTACATTTTTAATGTTTGGTGGATTTTGGTCATCTTATTCATTTGTTTTAATGGATGTTGGTAATATTTCATCAAGTTATTCATCAACTTATGAATATAATATGTCAGTTGCAATTTTCTTTTTACCTTGGTCTTTATTCTCATTTTTTTTATGGACTTGTACTTGGAAATCAACTTTAGCATTATCAACTTTAATGTTTTCAATTTTCTTTTTCGTTTTCTTATTCACAATTTCTCAATTTATTTCTTCAGTTAATTTATTTAAAGCTGGTGGATTTTTCGCAATTTTTGCAGGTTGTTTAGGTTTTTATAATATGCTTGCAGGTTTAGCTGATAAAACAAATACTTATTTTGTTATAAAGCCAATTCTGTTACCAAATCAACCAAAAACTGAATAAATTTGATTAACTTTGAATATTTAAAAAAAAAAAAAAAAAAAAAAAAAAAAAAAAAAAAAAAAAAAAAAAAAAAAAAAATTAAAAAATAAAAAAATTAAGAATTTTTGGGCTTACCTTTTTTTTTTTTTTTTTTTTTTTTTCTTTCAACTTATTTTTATTATGTAACGAAACAAATTGATGAATTTGCTTTTCTTTGTCATATTTGTTTTCTTGTTGTTTTTACTTTAACTTCTTTTTCTTTCTTTTCTTTTCTTGTCTTCTTACTTTAATACTTTATATCACTCTATCATCCATTCCATTAATTTTATAACCAATTAACTAACTAAATCAACTAATTATAATGTCGCTTTTACCAAATTGGGGTTTTAGAAATACAGTTCATGCTTATCATTCAGATGACTCAATTAAATTACCTTTAAAATCATTATCAGATTCATCAAATTCATCTGATAATAAAAAATTAATTTCATTAAATGAATTTGTTAATTCAAGAAATCCTTTAATTAAAGATGGTTCAACTTATAATTTAAAACCTTTTTTATTTAATGGTACATTACAAACTTTATATACATTTAAAGCTGATTTTCATTTAAAATATCCTGTTTATTTTGCTCGTGAAATTATTTCAATTACTGAAGATGAATCAATTAATTTAAAGGAAACTTTTAAACATTTACATCCAGGTGAATTTACTTTAGATTATGTAGTAAATCCTTCAAATGATGAATTAAATCCTGAATTTTTCAATAAAAAATATAATGAAACTTTACCTGATGGATATCCAAAATTACATCCACGTTGTCGTTATTATACAATTGATGAATTAAATAATTTAAAAAATAATTGGATTAATGATAATAATCCAATTTCAATTATTTTACCCGGTTTAGCAGGTGGTATTCAAGAAGCTCCAATTAGGGCAACTTGTTATAAATTACATAAATTAGGTCATCACGTTTTAGTTTTAAATCAAAGAGGTTGTAGTAGATCAAAGATAACAACTCCTTATCTTTATACTGGTTTAGATACTGATGATATTAAATTTATTTTACATAAATTTCATAATAAATTCGGTTCAAATAAAAGACAATTTCATGCGATTGGTTATTCATTTGGTGGTTTACAAATTGCAAATTATTTAGCAAAAGAGGGTAAAAATTCAAAATTAACAACTGCAATTACAATTTCTTCACCTTGGGATTTAAATGAATCAATGAATCATATTAATAATTCATTAAGTGGTCATTATATATTTCAACCAGCTGTTGTTTTTTTCTTATTAAAAATGATTAAATCAAATATGCAAGTTTTAAATAAAGATCCAAAAATTTTCTCACAAGAAAAATTCGATAATTTAAAAAAGAAAATTAAAACTTCAATTGAATTTGATGATGAATATACTTGTAAATTAGTTGGTTTACCAAGTGGTAAAATGTACTATTATGCAGCTTCTCCATCATGTAAAATTTTCCAAATTAAAACTCCTTTATTAGTTATAAATTCAAATGATGATCCAATGATTTCAACAGATTATCCATTCTTAGAAGTTAAAAAACATCCTTGGATTTATATGGCAAATTCAGATCTTGGTGGTCATTATTCTTTTATAAAAAGTGACGGTGAATTTTGGTTTACTGATGTAGTTGAAAATTGGATCGATTCATGGAAGGAACTAGATGTTCAAACTCCGTATGATATCGATGATAACGGTTGGGATATTCTAAAGAGAACAGATATATAGTTCTTTATAAATTTGATTACTTGATTTTATTTATACATTTATTTAACTATTTAATTATTTAACTATTTAATTATTTAACTATTTAATTATTTAATTATTTAATTATCTAATTATTTAATTATTTATGTTTTGAAATTCACTCACAATTTTTTTTCGCATTATTTTTTTTAGCTAAAACAGTTTTCACTTTGCCCAATTTTTTGCACAAAGAGAAGACAATCTTTTCCCAATTATATATTTCTGTACTTTAAGAATCCACTCTAAAGTAAAAGCTGCTAGCTATTAAAGAATGACTATAGAGAATACCGAAGCAACTAATAATAATTTATCTATTGATGAGTTAAAAAAGAAGAAGAAAAGAGAAAAGAGAATTAGGCAAAAGGAACGTCAATTGCTTGCTAAAGCAGAAAAATCAAATGACAAATCAGATGAAAAGTTAGATGAATCATTACCTAAGAATTCAACTGAAGAGTCAAATGAAAAATCAGAATCTGAAATATTAAAGCGTAAAGAAAAAAATAGAAAACGTTCAGAGAGGAGAAAAGCAGCTAAAAAATTTGCCATTGTTAATGAACAACCTGAAAAACTTAAAGAACCTAAGGATTCTGAAGAATCAAAGCCAAGCTCATCTGATTCCAATAAAATTGTAAAAACTCCAAACAATGAACTTACAGATGCCTTGCTTGAAAAGAAAAAAAGTAAAGCTGAGAAAAGAAAGAGACAGAAAGAATCCAAAAAACTTGCAAAATTAGCTAATGAAAATGCTAAAACTGTAGATAATATTCAACCTGATCTCAACACTAACTCAAAGAATATCACTACTGAACAAAATGGGCAATCTAAGAAGGAAAGTAAAAGTAAAAATAAGAAAAATAAAATATCAAAGAAAGAAATTAGATCAGAAAAATCATCAGATAATTCTATACAATCTGGAAAGAATGATGAAAAATCAACAGAATTAGAAAAAGTATTAGCACCAGTAACATCAAAACTAGTCTTAAACACACCAATGAAATTCAAAGCTTTACTGTATGATGAATTTGAATACTTTTGTGATTGTTGCCCTGTTGAATTAACAGGCTATCAAGCAGCCACAAATCATCTTGAAGATTTCCAACATTCTCAAATGTCAATTGTTTATGACTCATTGAGTGACCCAATTAAATGCCAAGCTTGTGGTGATCCAAATCTATCACTTCTAAATGTAATTTTAGTCAATTCATCAAATTTAAATTTATGTTGTAATAGTTGTCTTGAAAATAACGGTTATAATCCATTAGTTTATTCATTAAGTTCAAATGATACTTTACTGAAATATGTGGATAATTTATATCATCTTATTAGTTTATCATGTTTTTCATGTGAATCTGAAAGTGATTTATATATTGATGAAGATTTAACTTGTTATTGTTCAAAATGTATCGCCAATGATAATGATTTGAAAAATTCAAAATTAATTAAAAGAGATGATGATAAATTTCTTTCAACACTTTTTGAGGATGATCATTATGATGAATTTAAGAAATCAATCGATTTATCTGTTAAATCAAAAAAGGAAGATCTGAAATCATCTACCCCAGCTGAACTTTCCGAAAAAGGTAATTCCAAAAATGAATCTGATGATAAAGCATCTAAATTTAAAAAGCAAAAGTCTAAAGATAAAAATTCTAAGGAAAAAGTAGAAAAAAAACTAACTAATCAAAATGAATCAAAGAAAAATGATTCAGAGGAACCTTCAAAATTGAATAGTAAAAGTTCAAAAAAAACTGAAAATAAAAATAAGAAAAAAGAAAGTAAAATTTCTAATAAAGATTCAATTCAAAAATCAAACAAAGAATCAGGTTTAAATAAAGAGTTCAAATCAAGTTCAAAGAAAGAACCAAAATCAAAGCCTGATGCAAATCAAAAATCTAATTCAACTAAAAATCAACAAAAGATCCCAACATCATCACCAGTTCCAAATCATCCAATTGATCATCTTACTTCTCAATTTAATGAGACAGATATATCTGACATTAAAACAGAAACAAAATTTGATAAATTAAAATTAATTATCAAAAATACTTTACCAAAAGATGCTAAACTTACCTTCGATAGTTTAAAGGAGCATCATAGCTATTTAACTTATAGCTTGCTTTTGGAAGAATTATTTTCCCAAGATATTTGTGATGATGTTACATTTGAATGGCATTCTAAAAATGAATGTACAATGTCCGGTAGAACCAAAACACTTTTTGATATGTATGTTAATGAGGATATTTATCATTTAAAGAAACATCCTTTTGTTAAAAATCAACCTATATTCATTATTAGAAAGTCCGATGCTGATTTAAATTGGGTAACAATACCAGAATTTTGGGTTGCTTATAATTCATCTTCTACTTTAGTTAAAGTTGATAGAAGAGGTAAAGTTAGGAAAGCAGCAAGAAATGCTGTCACAAAAAAGGATAATCAAAAATCATCATTCTCTTTAAAATTATATCCATGGAATGAAAAAAGTTTCCCAGTTCATGAAAATGGTAGTTCATTTGCAATTTTACCTGGTAGTGTTATTGTGGGCAGAATATTGAATTCTATGAATCAAATTGAAAATAAAGATTTTATTAATTTAATTTTAGGTAAAACTCCAATTAAAATGATCAATTTCAACAATAAAATTGATAAGTATTACAATGTTTTAAATGATTCTCAAAAGAATGCATTACAGTCTGCATTAAATAATTCAATTACAATTCTTCAAGGTCCACCTGGTTCTGGTAAAACGTCAACTATTTATGAAATTATTCTTCAACTTTTAAATCAATTACATTATTACCCAATTTTAGTTGTAGCTGCTTCTAATTTAGCTGTTGATAATATTGCTGAAAAATTAATGTCAGGCCATAAAGATAAAATTTTACGTATTACATCATTCACCAAAGAAAAAGAATATGGAATTGACCACCCTTTAGGTTCAATTTGTTTACATAATAAAATTTCCGAAATTCTACCACCTAATTTAAAAGATATTGAAAAAAGATTGAAAAGAAATGCATCTAGCATTTCAGCTAATGAATTTTCAAAATATTTAGATGCATGTTCTAAGTATGGCCTTCAATTTATAAATCAAGCAAATATTATTTTTGCTACAACTACTGGTATTGCCGGTCCAACTTTTAAGGGAATAAAAAACATGCCTGTTATTATTATGGATGAATCTACACAATCATCAGAACCTTCAACTTTAATCCCTCTTGGAGCAAAAGGTTGTAAAAAAGTCATTTTTGTTGGTGATACAGCTCAATTGAGTGTTTTTACAAGAGTCAAAAGTTTGGAAATGTCATTATTTGAAAGAGTTTTGAAAAATGGAACTTACAATAGTAATTTAATGTTAGACACACAATATAGAATGCATCCCGATATCTCACATTTCCCAAGAAATAAGTTCTATGATGGAAAATTGAAAGATGGTATTACTGTTGATCAAAGAAAGATACCAAATATTAAATATCCAGTTTATTTCTTTGATCATAAAGGTGTTGGTGCTGGAGAGACAAAAATGTTCTCAAGATCAGGTGAAGAGTTTGGTTTTTCATGGGTTAACAAGAAAGAAGTTAGTTATATTGAAAGAATGGTTGAAAAACTTATTTTCGAATATAAAATTATACCTAAAGATATCGGTATTATGACAGGTTATGCGGCTCAAAGAGATTTAATCGTTAGAGCTCTAGAAAGTAATAAAATTATTAATCCTAATAGTGCTAAATCATTTACAACAGTCGATAAAGAAGATATCACTGAAAAGAAGAATGTTACTGTTTGTAATGTTAATGGAATTGTTATTGCTACAATTGATGCATTTCAAGGTCGTGAAATGAACTTCGTATTACTTTCATGTGTTAGATCCAATTCTCAAGGTACAATTGGATTTATGTCTGATAAGAGAAGAATGAACGTTGCTTTAACTAGAGCAAAATATAGTTTTTTGATATGTGGTGATGCCAAGTGTTTATCAACTAATAAATTATGGAAAGAATATATTGAAGAACTCAGAGGTAAAGACTATGTTAAAAATTCATTAAATTCATACTAGATTCATATAGATAATTTCATCTGCTATGATTGTTCATTAGTGTTATATAAAACCTATAAATATACAAGACTTTAAATACTGTTAATATGTAAATATTTTTTATGATTTTGAAACACTAACCTTTGCACCTAATAATTGAGGAGCAATTTCTTGTAACCATTCTAATTTAATTGCAGAAACATTTCTGGCATATCCCTTTACCGTATAAACAAATTCTATATACATAATAGCATCTTTTTTAGACCCGAATAATAAAGACGATGGATGTATAGATATTAAATTACCATTTGTTACTGTTCTATAACTTCTATCTGGCATTCCGATTGCTGTGTTCGCAATGAAACCTGTTAAAAATGATTTTAATATTAATTCTACATTTAATTGTGAGTTGTTTGAATTTTCATATTCATCAAACCTATCTATTGAATAATTTTTTGAATTATCATCATTATATTTATTAGAATCCAACAAGCTCATATAATCTATAATTTGTTTCCTAATTCTATTGACATTTTTAAACCCTTTATAAGAAACTGCAATTTCTTTGCACCATTTTTTTCTTTCATTTGATTCTTTGATCGAATTAAAAATATCAAATAGTTCTTTCAACATAATTAAATCACCATATTGTGAACCTAATGAGCAAGTATCTAGACGAATTGCATTTATTTCATCTCTCTTTTCACTTGCAGGAGTTAATAATAAATTATCAACCGACAAACATGAAACTATATCAATAACATCATTTAAAATATTATATTCTTTTGCTTTAATTAAAACTGACGCTAAATGAGGAGCTACAGGTAAAATAACCATTTTCTCACCAATATCTGTAATATTACCTAAATTATTAAGTGCACCAAGTGAAAATAATTGTTGTAAAGCAGAAATTAAAGAATCTTCACCAGGGTTTTCTAACCAATGCCAATCCAATATATCTGAAACTCCTAATTTTTTCAACATTAGTACAGGTGATATAATTTCTGATCTTAAAATTTCAGGTTCTGTTGTGTCAGTTAATTTCAAATAATCCGATTCTTTATATAATCTAAAACATTTACCAGGAGATTCTCTACCAGCCCTACCAGCTCTTTGTGTCGCTGAAGCTTTAGATATTGGTACAGTTAATAAAGTTGATAATCCAAGTTGATGTCTCCAAACTTTAACTTTTCTTAATCCGCTATCAATAACATACTTAATTCCAGGAACAGTAACAGAAGTTTCTGCAATATTTGTTGAAATTATAATTTTACGCTGTCTTGGTTTTAATTTTTTAAAAATTTGCATTTGTTTTTGTGGTGGTAATGCTGCATATAAAGGCATTGGCACAATAAATGGTGCTTCTTTTGGTAGTTCTGGAGCAACATTTTCTAAAATTTCAACTGTTTTATCAATATCTTCTTGACCTGGTAAAAAACATAATATATCACCAGACTGTTCACCTTGATTGATTTGAACTACTGATTTTACCATCGCATCAATTATATCATCAACAGGTTTACTTGTATAATATCTTTCAACAGGGAACATTTTACCTTCGATAAATAATATTGGTGCATTATTGAAAAAAGCTGAGAATTTCTCAGCATCTAAAGTTGCTGACATTATAATTACTTTGAAATTTAATTTATTATTATTATCTTTATTTCTTTCAATTAATAAACCTTTTAAAAATCCAATTAATAAATCTGTTAAAATTGTCCTTTCATGAGCTTCATCAACTATAATTGTAGAATATTTTGAGAGTTTTGGGTCAATCATTAATTCTCTTAATAACATACCATCAGTAATATATTTAAGTTTTGTACGATTTGATGTTACATTATTGAATCTAACTGAATAACCAACTTCTTCACCAATATGACAACCATATTCTTCAGCAACTCTCATTGCTAAATTCATTGCCGCAACTCTACGTGGTTGAGTAACTGCTATATTTTTCTTTGTTAAATCCATTAAAAATTGTGGTATTTGTGTTGATTTACCAGAACCAGTTTCACCAATTAAAATAGTAACAGGATTATCTAATAATTGTGGTAAAATCTCATCTTTTACTTTAAAAACAGGTAAAGTCTTCCTCATTTCATAAAGTTTCTTTGCATTTTCTTCAATTTGGTTTCTAGATTTACGTTGATCTTGTTGATAAATTTCATCATCATCACTGTCAGGGTTTTCCCTTAAATATTCTTCATCATTATCTTCTGTTGATTTATCATTAAAATAAACTGTTTTATATGTTTTGTTATTATTAATATTTTTAGCAACTTTCTCTTGTACTTTTATCTCTTCTATTCCTTGCTGATTATTTGATACAGGTTCAAATTCTGTATCTGAGAAAATGATCTTCTTGTTCTGTCTTTGTCTACGTCCCATAAAGTTCTATGCAGCTCCGTTCTTTCTTCTATAAATTTCGAATATCTTGATATTTTACTTGATGAGCCACCAAAAGCCAAAGATGTGAAACGAAAAATATGTCTGAAAATTATTGGCCTCTATAAAACGGCAAAACCAGAGAAACCGCAAAACTGCAAAAAAAAAAAAAAAAAAAAAAAATAAAAAAATTTTTTTTTCAAAAATTTAGAAAATTCGCTGAGCCTCCAAAAAAAAATCAGAAAAAAAGGTTTCAACATCAGTACACCGAAATGAGGGCAAACGTGGCACATTTTCCCATATAATAAACCGATTACTCGTTTTAATATGCAAAGACAAGTGTTTACAACATTTACAACATGTATTGGCGACACGAACTGGAAAGTGATAGTTTTAAGAAGGTTATTATCACAAATTAATACAACTTATATCTGTTTTATAAGGCTTTGTCGAGAGTAAATTCAACAAAGATGATGTTAGCACATATATTACATGCTCTTTTTCTATTTGTGTCAATGGCAATGGCATTCCATCCACTTGAAAAATTATGGAAAAACTCAGAATATGAAAAAACAGTGGATTTAAGTAAATCATTTGTCAAGGAAAGACATGATATTTCTGCTTTAAATACATTCAATGAACCTTTATCAAAATATACATTTGGTATACCAAGATATTTAGATAATGAAGTTTCACTTTTAATTGGTATGTTCAAAGATACAAATGGTAAAACTTCATTATTAAAATCTAATAAATTAGATATTTATGATGATGATGTACTTTATTATAATATTGAATTACCATATCCAATTTCTCCAGGTTCAACTTTTAAATTTGCAGTTTCAACAATAATAATTAATCAATATATTCCATATCCTGAACATATTCCAATGAATGTTGATCAAGTTTTGAAATTATCATTAAATGCTTATCCTTTATCACCATATGATACTACAAATTATTCTTTAGGTTTTATATCTGGTGATAATTTGAATGAATTAAATTCTAATGAATTACCTTTCCCATTAGAGACTAAAGATTCAACTAAATCAAGTGCATTATATCAATCAAATGATTTAATTCCAAGTAATTCAGTCTTTGATTTATCAATTACTTTTACTAAAACTTCTCCTTTAATTTATGTTAATAATTTAACAAGAGATCTTTGGATTTCACATTGGTCAAATTCTTTACAATTAGAAGAATATTATGAAGTTACAAATCATGGTGCAAAATTAGATAAAGGTTTCTCAAGAGCTGATTATTATTCTGAAAAATTAATGTTTAAACCACATCATGCAATTACAGCTTTTAGAATCCCATTTGATTCAACTAAAGATATTCAAAATAATTCAATTTATTTTGTTGATAAAGTTGGTAATGTTTCAACATCTCAATATTATGAAAATGAATTAATTCTTCGTCCAAGATTCCCAATTTTCGGTGGTTGGAACTATAATTTTACAACAGGTTGGAATTATAATTTAAATCAATTCATTAAAAAAGAATCTGATGATACTTATATTTTACGTGCTCATATCTTACAAGGTATATTTGATTCCACTTATGGTAATATAGATTTAAATATCTATTTACCAGAAGGTGCAGAATTATTAGATTATGCGTTACCATTTGTCTCAAGCGATCCAACAACATCTTATGAATATTCTTATTTAGATATTGAAAAAGGTCATTTGAAAATTTCTTTCAATTTCGATAATATCGTAGATGAAATGAAGAACTTAGAAGTTATTATACGTTATAAATACTCAACTTATAATATGTTTGAAAAACCTTTAAAAGCTGCATTTTATATCTTTTTAGCTTTAATGGGCTTGTATTTATTAAAAAAAATAGATTTATCTATTAAGCCTACCAAAAATGGTAAATTAATAAATAAATCAATTGATGGAAAACAAAATAATATCGATGTTGATATTGTCAATGTTAATGATGAGTAAAATAAATTTATAATTTCTTTTCATGTATATCTTTTTTATAATTTAAAATAAAATAAACAAATAATAAATATTTTATCAAAAATACAAGTTTGATTAAATCTAAAATTATTTTATCATGCTAAAAATATACTCTATACAATTATTAATTTTTTTTATGCTAATATTACAAATCTATTAAATCATCGTCATCTTTGACGTATTTTTCATCAATATGAAATTCCCCATTTATATTATCTTCTATTTCAGTCTTGACAGACTCATTATCTGATACCTTTTTACCATAAACAACAGAATTAATTATATCTTGATCACCCGAAGAAAATAACTTTAAATTATTATTACCATTACATGATTCATCACTAGTTAGATCACTAGTTGAAGTCATTTCATCACATACCTTATCTTCTAATAATTCGGAATGAATACTATTACTATCATCCTTGGGATCATTTTTAAATTCATCTGTATTATTCTCTGTACTATCTTCAGTGCTATCCTCCACATTGACATCTTTATTACCCTCTGTATCATCATTGGCTTCTTTGTTTTCGTTCACAATTTCATTCTCTGTCTCAGTTAACTTCAGCCTTTCGATTTCCTTAACATCAACACTTTTACCATTGCTGTCTTGATTCTCTTGATTCTCTTGATTCTTATCATTTTTGTCATTCTTGTCGTTCTTGTCATTCACATCATTTTCTTCATCCTTTCCAGTTTCTCCAGTTTCTCTAATTATTCCATTCTCAATAATATCCACTCTATCCGCTTCATTACATTTAACCTTACTCTCTTCTATAATCGCTTTAGCACTTTTTCTTGTATCTAATAATTTTTTCTCCTTTAGTTTCTCTAACAAATGTTCCATTATATCATCGTCTACATTTTTTGCAACAGATTTTTTATTTTTCATTTCATTTAAGACCTTTTGTCGATGTTCTTGATTCTTTTCCCCTTCTTCCTGTCTAATATTTTCAAGATGTGCTTGCTTATATTCATTAATAAAGATTATAAATTTCATGAAGAAAGAATTTCTTGCATTCTTATCTTCAAAAGGTTCCGCATAATAAGTCATAGTATCCTTCATAGTTTTTAATGTATATTCTAAATGCGTTTTCAACGCATTCGATTTTTCCTCTGCTTTGTTAACAACTTTACTAAAATACTCAATAATTTTATCATTTGGATTCATTTTGCTTTTATCACTCAAAGCACCGTTTTTCATTTGATTGACACAACTATTAACCAGTGAAATAAAATCATCAACACTTTTCTCGAGTTCATCTATATTTAGGGTTGATATTTTATTAATACCTTTCAAATCATCAGCAAAATCTTTATAGTCTGGGAAATGTGTTCTAATGGTTTTTTCGATATAATGAAGTAAACTGTATTTATTGGAAGTGTCTTTTAAAAATCTCAAACGTTGCAAGGTAGATAATTTAAATCCTAATGCTATTTTTGATTCATCATTCATAAAATTGCCAATATTCTTGATTAGAGCTAAAACTTCAACTAAAGATTTTGAAGATTTTATTTCTTGCAGACCAATATCAAGTAAATTTAATCTATAATTGATATCATTATAATCCGATTCATATGTCATAGAAACAAATAATGCACGGGACCTAGCTTTCCAATAACCTGACAAATTATAACAAAGCTCAACATATATCCTATCATATCTTTCTAGTTCATTTGGATCTTTTTTAGGTTTTGTACCACCAATTTTGAAATTAGTTGAATAAGGTCCCAAATCTCTCATTAAATTTGGAGTTAATTCCATCGCCGAATCGTTATTAAAAAATTCAATGACATTGGAAGCCTTATTTATTTCATCATCACAGCTCAAGACTTTGTTAACAAACTCAAAATCAGATAATGAATTGAATTGATGCAAATTGATGGCAAATGTCTGTTTCAAATCTCTCGGTAAAAATGTAACTTTGTGCGTTTCGTCCTTTTTAACAACATTTAATTGCTTCTTTTTGATTTTTGCCTCTTTAACCTTAAACGATTGTTCTAAATCTGATAAAATACCTCTTTCATCAAGGATTTTATTAATATTTTGATCATCTGATTCCCTCCAAAGTGTATTTGAAATATTATCAATTTTATCCCAATGAACTTGTTTCAGTTTGGTTTGTGATCTTTTTAACGATTTTAGTTCATCTAATTTTTCTATATTTGGATCAACCTTTTTTTCTGATGGGTTTTTTATAATAATCGATTTTTTTCCAAATAAATTATCGGGTAAAGGAGGAGGCAAAGGAGGCTCACTGGAAACATTATCTTTTTTAATAGATGGTAATTTTGGGAGTGGAGGTGGTGGCGGAATTGTTTGAGCAACTGAATTTTTAGAATCTATAAAAGCCAATGATTTTGGTATAGGTGGTGGTGGAGGAGGAGGAGGAGGGGGAGGTGGCGGTGTAAATAGTACACCAGGACCCAAACCAGGACCCAAACCAGGACCCAAACCAGGACCCAAACCAGGACCCAAACCAGGACCCAAACCAGGACCTAAACCAGGACCCAAACCAGAACCGTTTCCAAGACCATTTCCAGAGCCACCCCCAAGACCATTTCCAGGACCGTTTCCAAGACCATTTCCAGGGCCATTCCCAAGACCATTTCCAGGACCTAAACCAGGGCCTAAACCAGGACCCAAACCTTGACCCAAACCTTGACTCAAACCAGAAGCATTTCCAGGACCCAAACCAGAGCCTAAACTAGCATGTAAATCAGCACTTAAACCAGTACCCAGACCATTTCCTTGACTTAAACCATAACTGCCACTTTGATTTTTAATAGAATGACTATCATTATGTAAATTTACATCATAAAATTCATATGGTTCAAAGAATTGATTTGATGCTACTTTTGTTATTTCACCACCATTTTCATCCTTTCTTATACTTGAACCAATATATCCATAACCAAAACCATATTGAATGAATTTCTGATTTTGATTATCCTTTTTCCCAATATTCAAATATGATGCTTTAGTTGTATCATTACTTGAATTAATATGCATATTTTTATTATTATCATCATTTTGTCCCTTCTCTATTATTTTTTTCCCACTTTTTAATTGATAATTTGGAATTTTTACATTGTCAGATGATACTTTTTTGAATAGTTTTAGCTCTTGAATTTTTTCATCATTTCTTATCGTCGTAGGATCCAAGGTTTTGTCAATTTCATGAACTGTTTCTGAATCTAAGATTATATTTGTTGAGTTTGGATATTCCATTGAGCTAGAATCGTAATGTGCTTTAACAATTAGACGCATTGCTCTCCTATCTTTTTCAAATTTATTTAAATAAAAATCAAAAAACTCCTTTTTTTCTTCATAATTTAACTTAATATCATTCTCTGAATAACTAAAAAGTTCATAAATTGAATCATAATACAATTTATCTCCTATTTGATCTTTAATATTTCTAAGATGATCCAGTTTTTCACATATATAATCCAATAAACATCGTTTATAAGTTGTAGTATAATTTGGATCTAATGTAAAATTTGAATTATTATTTAAATCTACTTCTTTTCTTATATTATATTCTTCAATTAAATCTGTTATAGGTTCATAGTTTAAACGTTTTGCTAAACTATAAATTTCCAAAAGACCTGCTTCTTCTAAATTTTCTCTTAAAATTATCCTAGATTTTAATTTATCTAAACTTGAAAATATTTCAGTTATAAGGAATATTGTTAACATGGAGAATTCTCTAACATTTTCTAAAGCATCTTTATCGTTTTTTAGTTTATTATATGAATCTGTTTTAACTATTTGAAGTAATTCTATTGAAACATGTAACCATTGAGAGAATCTATTACTTTTAATAATTGAACTTGATTCACTATTATCATCATCATTTGAAGAGATCCCCAATTGAATAGATTCTGATATTTTAGTTAATGTATGGAAAAATATTCTTGTTGATAAGAATTTAAGATTTGAGACTAATACTATAAGTATTGCAGTTGCTAAATTTGCTGATCTTAACTTTGGTGATAATAGACTATAAGTCATTGTTTCTGTTAGTTGTAAAAATGGAGAGAAATTATCATCTATATTTGAATATTTCAACATAATACGTTTTAAAATAGCTAATATTAAATATTCAATTTTTAGTTGTTCATTTGATTTAATTGAAATTCTATTAATTTTTTTCAATTCAGTATTTAGATAATCTATACCGTTTAATGAAATGAATTCTTTGTACCAGTCATTATTCTTTACATAATCTTTATTTTCATTATTTAATATTTTATCTAAAGTAATATAATTCTTGACCGTCATCTGATTTGATTGTAACAATTTAATAAAATATGAAGGTGAAGAGTTTATTGAATTATAAACAATGTCTGATGAACTACTTGAAACACTACTATGTATTCGCAAATTTTCATAAATATCATTATTATTACTAGTTACTAATTGATCATTTTTATTCGATTTAATATTTGCAATTGTTAAAGGATATGACAAACCCTTTCCAGCTAGTTCAAGACCTAATTTGGTGATCTCTTTAGTATCATTGTAATTGTTTAAATCTTTTGAATTATTATACAGCTTTCCCGCCATGGGGGATGCTACTTTCCTTTCATATCGAAGATCTCCAGTATAGGATGCCATGTAGAGACTTTTTCTCAAGTTATATATGACTGGCTTTTTAGCTTTATGAACTATACAAAATAATTATTCCTATCAAGAAAGAAAAAAGGGTTGGACACAATGTGCCTTCTTTGAAAGAGGAAGGTATTAAAAAAACGTACATTTAAAACAACAACAAAAAAAAAAACACACACTTACACACACAACGCGTTAGAAAAAAAAGGGGAAAAAACATGTTTCACTTTAGCAATGAAATTTATGAGTGGAAAGAGGCTATGTATACAATTTTTATATACGGTTTTTACACATAAACTAGTTAGATTGCAGTAAAAGTGAGTTCATTTCTTTATTAGCCGAATACCAGTTCTGGAAGTCTGCTCTTTCGTTCATGAACTTCTGGATGTTATGTACGAAAAAATTGAGTTGACTTGTGATGGTCCAATAAGTGGAAGAAGTTCTATTTGGATCTTTACAATTTAAAGATGCAATATCTAATGAGAAAATATCATAGTTTCTATTGATATTGTTAATTAGTTTACCAAAAATTAACCTGACGTTTGTATCTTTAATTGAATTCAGCAGTTCAATATTGTAACTATTTGACATATCAATAAGAAGTTTGATTCCCTTCTTTGGGTTATTTAGATATTCCTTTGGAACTGATACTTTTACATATAATTTTTCAATCGTGACTTCTTCTGAGCTATCAAACTCAACTGTTAAGTTGTCATCTTTAAAATATAAAACCATTTTGTATGTTGTACCATGTGAATTATCTGATACTACAGTGATTGAATTATCTTTCAACCTTTGTCTAAATATATCTAATTCTTCTTTTCTTAATTTGTATTTTTCGTTATTTATAATAGACGATATTTCATTAGCGTGTTTTAGCGTCCTTTCTTTCTTTTGATTTTTTTCTTTAGATGTGGTACTCTTTTGTTTTTGTTCTTCTTGTTGTTTATTAATAACCTTAACTAACTTAATAGTATCTTTTTTCTCCATTGATAAAAATTTTTCAAGGTATTTATCTAATGTTTTAATCATACCTAACAAATCATTTCCTCCTACAACATCAATCTTAATTTGATCGTCTTCTTCAACTTTATTTATAATTTCATCATTCTTCTTTTTATCATCTTGTTTATTATTATTATTATTATTATTATTCTTCTCATTTTCTTTGGATTTTGAAGTAACACTTTTCTTCTTATTTTGTCTATTTTCTAAAATCGTGGAAACAATTTTCTTAAATCCAATTTCAATATTAACGCTATATCCTCTCGGTATATCATCATTTAAAATCATTATTGTAGGTGATGGTAATTTATTTGGATACGTTTGAGGTATACATAATGTTAATGTTAATAGACTAATATCAAATGGAAAATCTGGATCACTTGGTTTTAGGAAAAAAGTCATAAATATTTCATCTTGATTCGATTTACCCTCAACAATTTTTTTAAGGAATGTGAGTACGTCTGTTGTTAAATTTTTAGTTGGCAGACCATTAACAGTAATTGGATTGATCACTGGAATTAGTTTTTCTAATTCTTTAAATAATGGTTTCCCTTGTGATTTATTGCTTTTATTATTTGTTTTTTCATCTCTCTTTTTCGTATCTTTATTATCTTTGTTTTTTTTGACCTTATTATTACTATTCACTGAATTAGATTTATCAGTTTTTTTTTCGTCGGTCTTCTTGCCTTTCTTCTTATTTCTATTTCTGTTTCCACTGCTAAAGTTCTTTTTTGAATCATTGGTTTTGGTACTTCCTTCGACAGAAGGGTGTGTTCCTTCAGATGTAGCTGACATTGTTGGCTGTTAAGACGCAAAGGGAAATGATATATTAAAAGAAAAATGATTAGCAAAACCGGTAGTAAAAAAATCATGTTGAAAAATTTACACTGCAAAAAATGAGACGCTCATATAATTTTTTTTTCCTTTTTCTTAAAGCCGAATGAGATATACACATTACTATAATAATAAAGTATGAACAAAGCATTCTAGAAAATTAGATTATATACATATTTATGCTACTTACAATTATTATCTTCAAATCAGTTTAAATAATTTGTTATCTGAAATGTTGAGCCCAACATACTGAACAATTTTCCCTTGAGACGGTAAATTTCACGGAGCACAAAATGGTAACACTTATGTTATGTCCGCCATTGATAAAACTATTCACTAAAATATATCATGAAAGAGTTTTTGCACTATCAATAGTGGTAGAAGAAAACTAAGAATCTCTTTCAGATTGGTGTTTGAAAATTGGATTTGAGGTAATTTGAGATATAACTGTCATAAAATAAAAAATTAATATCCAACCATTTGATTTTAAATATCTGCATATTGCTATGCTTCTTTTTTCTTCTGTGACTATAAACTCCATGAATATATTAATAGCCAAGGTGTATTGAATCTAACAGAGAAAAAAGAACGGATGTTTCATGTAAATATTGGCTTTTCAATTACTTTTCTAATTTTTTTATCAATTTTTTTATTGATTCTTTTCTTAACTACGAAAAAAACGCAAACTTAATATAAAAAAGGTATTCATATTAGTATTAATGCCAGAACCAATTTTCTGATTTTGTTGGTTCCAATTGAATATGACAGTTGGCTTGCAAAACAAAAACCGAAAAATAATCAGAATGATTATCATGATTAATTGTATCTTTACCTTCATTTGATATTATATTATTTTATTATCAGTCACCTGTAATGTAGTATGTAACCACTACACGTAGTTCTGAATTTGTGCAAGGTCTATGGTACCCCCAGTATAACCCTCATTAACCCATCTGCTTGACTTTCAATTCTGTTTACTTTTAAGTGAAACTAAGTCAGCAATCAATGAAACTGTGAAATGTACCATATTTCATATTTTTGTGAATAGCCATCATTGACATGCCAATAAATATTAGTTTTTTGAACCCAATAAAACAAATCTAGTTATCAAATAAACTAACTGTTTTTAATATAGTTAAATTAGCCTTTGGAAACGCTACCAAAAATAAAATGAATTACCCATGGAATTCCGTGAATATAGTAACAACATCAGAATATTCCGTGAGAGTGTATAACGAGATAAAATTAAATTATCTATATATGTGTATAAATTATCTATATATGTGTATCATTTATTAGAAATGCCTTATCAAACAAAATAATTATGGATAGTTTTTTCAATTTTGATAAAGCATTATCTTCAAATGATTGATCAATGTAGTAATGATTCTTTGCCTATTTTGAAACAGTGAAATTTTGAAAACAACCACTTAGTATATTATTTTGCATTCTGAGATTGAAAGGGGGATAAAAGACGAATGATAGCAACTTTTTGAAGATAAGTGACTTATCTTTATCAAATAAAAATCGTATCATTTTAGCCAATCATTTTAAGATTAACATCTATGCTTAAAGTTTCCTAATTAATAAGGATAGCAAAACATTTTGATGATATAATGTAATAAAATAGCCTCAATACGCAATAAAATAACCCATTTTTTTTGATAATCAACTAAAGGAAAGCAACAGCGATACTCAAAAATAAACCTATTTGCATCAATGAGTTGTTATTATTATATACTCTTTAAATATTTATAATTATCAAATTAGAATAACAATATAATTAATTTTTAGTTATAAAATGAATCGTACAAAAATATCAAAGCTTTAAAAAAGATAAAAAAATATAACAAAATGAAATAAATAAATTGATACAATGGGTATTTGTCTTTTTTTTTTCTTCTCTTTAAATAATAATGGAAAAGGACAAACTCCCTAATATGCAAATAATAATAATAATAATAATAATAATAATAATAATAATAATAATAATAATAAACGAAATTATACTGTAAAAATTAAATTATAATACGAAATCCCAGAATTTGTCAAAGAAAGATTTTGGTTTTTGGTTTTCTTCATCTTCCCAAACTTCATTATCGATATTTCTAGCTTCTGAATCTAAATCGACTTCATCACAAGGGATTAACCAATGATCTTTTCTATAAAAAGTTAATTGTGAAACGATCCAGAAAACGACAGTCATAATTAATGAGACATAATTTGCAAAAAAATCATTAACATTAAAATCAAAGAATACTGCATAACCTTGAATGAAAACGATTAAAACTAAGAAAAATTCTGTAATCCAAGTAACGACAGGACCAAAATTAGCTTTAAATGGTAAAGTATCACGAGAAATATTTCTTGATTTTAAGATTGTCATAAATCTTAAATGAGCAGCTGTAATAAAACACCAAGAGATTAAACCAGCTAAAGCTGAAATATCCATTAACCAATTAAAGACTGTAGTACCATCATTTGAGACATTTAAAAATGCTAATAAACCAAATAATGAAGTAATAATAACACCGAAATATGGGACACCATTTCTATTTGTTCTACCAAAGAATTTTGGAGCTGTTGTACCAGCCATTGAATAAAGGACACGTGAGCCGATATAAATATTTGAATTACCAGCAGATATAATTGTTGCTAACATAACTGCATTAAATATATGAGGTAAAACTGGAGTACCTGAATTTGTAATTGAAATTAAGAAAGGAGATGAAGAGATAAAATTTGTATCTGAAGCTAAAGCTGGATCATTATAAGGTACCAACATACCAATAAAAAATAATGTTAAGATATAAAATAATAAAATTCTAATAATAACTTTATTAATTGCCTTTGGAACTGTAACTCTTGGATTTGAAGATTCACCAGCTGATATACCAGTTAATTCAACACCTTGATAAGTAAAAGCTGCATTAATTAATGAAGAAACCCAACCTAAGAATCTATCAGTATTTGTATTTGATACTAAACCAGCACCTGCACCCCAAGGACCTGGATGTCTCCAATATCTAAAACCTACAGGACCAGTTTTACCAGCACCACAAACCATACATAAAGCATAAATTAAGAAACCAATAATTGCGATAACTTTAATAAAAGCGATCCAAAATTCAATTTCACCATAATATCTAACTGGGACAAAATTTGCACCTGTTAAAATAAAATAAAAGATTAAAATCCAAGCCCAAGTTGGTACAGCTAAAGTCCAATATTCAATAACTTGACCAACTGCAAATAATTCAATTGCAAAAGTAATTGCCCAAGAGAACCAATAACACCAATTTGTTGCAAAACCTATTGCCTTTGATAAATATTTAGTATTAAAAGTACAAAATGAACCAGCAACTGGAGTATGAGTTGCCATTTCACCTAATGATTGAGTAACAGAATAAGCTAAAGTACCAAAGAATAAATAAGCAATTAAAGTATTAACAGGACCTGCAACTTGTAAAGGTGATGAAGTACCAACGAATAAACCAGTACCAATTGTACCACCTAATGCAATCATTGCGATATGACGTTGTTTTAAACCACGTTTAACTTTTGTCTCTTCAATTATACCTTCATCAAAGCCATGTTCATCAATTTCATCATCATCACCATAAATACTTTTCTTTTCTCTTAATTTTTCAAGTGTACCATTTGTAACTGCTGTATTAATTTCATTATTTGAACTAATCATATATAATTCAGCACCTGGATCACCATTATCTGATAAATTTCCTAATTCTGGATCATTTTCAAAATGTGAATCTAATTCATCAACAGAATGAATTTCTTCATGAACATCATCACCTTTTTTGATTTTATTAAATAAATTAAATTTCATTATTAATTTATT
>JAJLVB010000045.1:0-33541 GCA_030570135.1 Pichia deserticola | reverse complement strand
TCGGGTATAGTAAAATGAAAATTTTTTCATTCTATAAATTAACTAAAGGAATCAAAAAAATTTTTTTTTCTATGTAAAAAAAACTTTGACACATTTTCACGTCAAAAGGAAAAAAAAAAAATAAAGAGAAAAAAAAATAATATATTTGTATATAATGAAAAAAATTTGACAGATTGTAAGGGATAAATTTGGCAAAATAATCGTTTAAAAAGTGTTGATCTTTTACAACTCAAGTAAATTAAATTACTTGGTGATTTTCTTTATCTAATCTATTCATCTAATCCAATAAACTAAGTCTAGTTATATTAGGATTAAATGTATTTTATCAATTAAGAAAAAAGTTTCTTATCAATTTTAATTATTAAATGTATTTTAATAAAACATGGATAAATGATAATTTAAAATATAATAATTATGTAAATTTAATTAAATTTATTAAAATTAAATGTTCAATTCGTTAATGTTAAGTAATGCCTAATTTAAAACTTTAGTGGAATTAAAAAAAAAAAAAAAATAAAAAATAAAAAAAAAAATAAAAATAAAAATAAAAAAAAAAATGTATGACCTTTAATTTCAGATAAATGCCAATTAATAATTTATTAGCAGCACTTGGTAATCAATTACCGTTGAAGG
The DNA here is from genome assembly GCA_030570135.1 of Pichia deserticola. NCBI lineage: Eukaryota > Fungi > Ascomycota > Pichiomycetes > Pichiales > Pichiaceae > Pichia > Pichia deserticola. The sequence continues at coordinate 32,908 of JAJLVB010000045.1, read as the reverse complement.
AATGCCGCTGAATGGCAATTTAAGAAATAAAGGGAAATCAAAAGAGAAAAAAAAAAAAAAGAAACGAGAGCGGCTGTAAAATTGATTTATTAAGTCATCAGTTAATTTTTCCATTCAAATTTTGTTTCTAAAAAAAAGTGCCATTAAAGGCAATGAATACCGACCGAGTTAAATAATCAATTAATTAATTTTTAATTTTCAAATCGACGCGTCGACTTTTTTCTTTCTTATAAGGTGTACAGATGTAAACATCTAAAAAAAAAAATTAAAAAAAAAAATAAAAAAGATTCCGAACATCCGTGAAATTTTTATTTTTTATTTTTTTTTTTTATTATAATACTGGGTTTCCCATTTTGTTTAAAAAAAAAAAAAAAAGCGTGTTATATATATAATAAACACTAACAAAAAAGCGTGAACCGTGACGTGAATGGGTCTATATTTAAAGGCTGGAGTATTATTTACAAGTTCAAGTTGATATTTTACTCTATTAAGTAATTCTTTGAATAGATTGTTTATTTTGTCTTTTTTTACAATTGAGGTTTATTATATGTTTTATTTAATTAGTTAACTCATTTTATAAACATAATAAACTCAAATAAATAATTTAATTAATTAATATTTTATACTATAATATTATCCAATTTTACTAATAGTAAAATAATCTGTAAGCTGTTAATACAATTAATTAAATAATTTAAGAAAAAAAGAAAAAGATTGAAAACATCCGAACACGAGATTACGTAACTTTGTTTACACACAGCCTTGAAACAACCCACTTCTCGTGTTTTAATTGGCTGACCAGCCGCTACTATAAAGAAAAAAAGAAAAGAGGCAACAGAAAAACGCGGTGAAAACAGTGAAAAACAGTCAACTTGTTTATTTTTTTAACTTGTTTGTTTTTATTTCACTCTGAATTTGTCTCTTTGTTTGTTTGTTTGTTGTCGTTGCTGGATCGAAAACTGCCTTTTACTTGTTTACATACTACATTTTGCTGTTTTTGTTTTGTTTTCAATATCCCTCCTCATTAAAAGGTTGTTGTCAATTAAATTTTAAATTATCAACATATTAACCCCCCCCCCTCTTCCCTTGTTTTTCTATTTAATATAACCATTTTCTTCTTATTCTTTCTTTCTATTACTTTATTCATCATCTTTTTCTATTTTACTGTTTAAATTTAATTATCATTCCAATCTTTTTTTGCTTCTTCTTCTTCTTCTTCTTCCTTTAATTAAACTATTGTCTTTCGTTTATTACTAACATATAATTTATTAATAATAGAAAAATTCAAAACAAAGGAAAAAAATGTTATTTAATAAATTATCTCCAATAACACTTTCACTTTTAAGTTATTTTAATTCTGCAATCGCAGATTCTTCCTCAGATTTCCCAACTATTGAAGTTGTCGGTAATAAATTTTTCTATTCAAATAACGGTTCTCAATTTTATATAAGAGGTGTTGCATATCAACAAAATACTGCAAATTTAACAACAGGTGAGTCTTTTGTTGATCCTTTAGCTGATGAAGAAACTTGTAAAAGAGATATTCCTTATTTAACAGAATTAAATACAAATGTTCTTAGAGTTTATGCTTTAAATGCATCTGCAAATCATGATTCTTGTATGAAATTATTACAAGATGCAGGTATTTACGTTATTGCTGATTTAGCTGAACCAACTTTAGCAATTTCAACAACTGATCCTGAATGGACTTTAGAATTATATGATAGATATACTTCTGTTATTGATATGATGCAAGGTTATGATAATGTTTTAGGTTTCTTTGCTGGTAATGAAGTTATTACAAATTCAACTAATACAAATGCTGCACCTTTCGTTAAAGCTGCAATTAGAGATATGAAATCTTATATTTCAGATAAAGGTTATAGAGATATTCCAGTTGGTTATTCTGCAAATGATGATGCAAATACAAGAGTTTCATCTGCTGATTATTTCGATTGTGGTGTTAATGATATTAGAGCTGATTTTTATGGTATTAATATGTATGAATGGTGTGGTACTAAAACTTTTAAATCATCTGGTTATGAAGATAGAACAAAAGAATTTTCAAATTTAACAGTACCAATCTTTTTCTCAGAATATGGTTGTAATGCAGTTCAACCAAGAAAATTTACTGAAATTGGTACAATCTTCTCTGATGAAATGACTGATGTTTGGTCTGGTGGTATTGTTTATATGTATTATCAAGAAGAAAATAATTATGGTTTAGTATCTGTTGTTGATGAAGATAAAGTTTCAACAATGGAAGATTTCCAATATTATTCATCTGAAATTAATAATATTTCTCCAACTTCTGCAAAATCTTCTGATATTTCAACTGCTGATAAAACTTTAGCTTGTCCAACTAATAATAATCATTGGAAAGCTGCAACTTCTTTACCACCAACTCCAGATTCTGATACTTGTGATTGTATGTATAAATCATTATCTTGTATTATATCTGATGATGTTGATGAAGAAGATTATGAAGATTTATTTAGTTATGTTTGTGGTTTAATTGATTGTTCAAATATTAATACTAATGGTGCTGAAGGTGAATATGGTTCTTTCTCTTTCTGTTCTTCAAAGGATAAATTATCTTATATTTTAAACTTATATTATGAAGATCAAGATGCAAATTCAAGTGCTTGTGATTTCTCAGGTTCTGCAAGTTTAGTTTCTGGTAAAACTGAATCAACTTGTAAATCAGTTCTTGCAGCTGCAAGTTCTTCTGGTGTTAAATCAACTAAGAAAACTTCAAAGAAAGCTTCTTCTAAAGCAAAGACTACTTCATCATCTTCTGATGCTTCATCAACCTCTGCTTCTTCTTCTTCAGAATCTAGTAAAACAACTGAAAAATCAACAACTAAAGAATCAAGTACTACCAAGACTTCATCATCTTCATCAGCTTCTTCATCCGTTTCATCAATTTCATCTACTAGTAAAGCTGATGCTGATGTCATTCGTTCATCCTCAATTATGGGATTCTTTTCTCTTATTGCTGCTTTATTGATCTAATTTATTCAAATTAAATCTTTATTGAGTAATTAATAACATTAAATAACATTAATTTAATTAATTTAATCATTCTCAAATAAAGAAAATAAAAACATTTCAAAAATATATTAATTTAATTAATCTTGAAATCTTTACTTTAATAAAATAACAATTTATAACTATTTATATTTTTCCCTTTATTTCTTTTTGTCTATTATGCTTTTCACAAATTTTGATTTCCCTTTATATTTTTTTTTTTTTTTAAAATTATATACTTTAAATATGCATATAATAAAATGATTAATCTGATTAGTTTGTATATTGTTTAAATTTTATTAAAAAAAGGATTATACTTCAAATATAAGATTGATGCATTTACTTGAATTTAAATGGGGATTTAGTTATTAAATAATATTTATATCAATCATTTTAAGATACTACTTGTTGATTTAAGGACATGACAGTAACAGCCACTCCTATTCTAGTTGAACTTAATATTTACAGTTTTTAGAACATTACTCTATTGTTTTGCTAATCAAATCGTGTGTTGCTTGCTATAAATAAATTTAATATATACCCCTCTGTAGTCATGGTTTTACCATTGAAAGTTGAAACAGAATAACGTAATTATTATGTGAAACTAGGCTTATATATTGATTTGATTACATCATAAATTTAATACATCACATATTTATATTTAAGGGTTTTAACAATAAAAAGGGATACAAATTTTGTTATTGTTATAATAATGGGTGATAATCAGTTTTTTTTTATTATACATTTGACACAATATATGATGCAAACTCCACAACATGTTTTTTTATTTTTTTTTTAGTAGTTGATAAAGTCGGCATAATTACACGCCTACTTTTTTTTTGTGATGATATCTTTTCAATGTCGTAATCAAGTACTGTTTCTATTTTTAAACATACTGTTTATTTTACTTGTTTATTTTACTTTGATATTATCAACCGTGAATTTTATTGTTCTGTATTTATTCCTTAATTTGTCGTTCGTTGTAAATAAATATACAGAACACTGAACCGTGTTTCTTTACCTCGAACAGCTCTGCCTCAAATATCTTTATAATGATTTTTATAAATAGATTTATCTTTCCCTTCTGTTTATTTTCGTCATTATCCTTGTCAAATATAACTTTTAATTTTTCTAATTTTTGATAAGAAAAATATTTTGTGAAAAAAAATTATTTTCAGTTTCTTTATCATAATCTTTTATCATTTAATAAAATAACATATTTTGATCAGAAAATGAAAGTTTCTCAAATAGCACTTTATTCCATGCTAAACTTCGGGCTTTCAAAAGCCTCTTCAGATTTCCCAACTATCGAAGTTGTCGGTAACAAATTCTTTTACTCAAATAATGGATCACAATTTTATATTCGAGGTGTGGCTTATCAACAAAATACAGCAGGCCAATTAACTGATGCTTCTTATGTTGATCCTTTAGCTAATGAAGAAACTTGTAAAAGGGATATTCCTTATTTAACAGAATTAAACACAAATGTTATCAGAGTTTATGCTTTAAATGCATCTGCAAATCATGATACTTGTATGCAATTATTACAAGATGCAGGTATTTACGTTATCGCTGATTTATCATCTCCTGATGAATCTATTATAACTTCTGATCCAGAATGGACAACTGAATTATATGATAGATATACCTCTGTTATTGATATGATGCAAGGATACGATAACATTTTAGGTTTCTTTGCTGGTAATGAAGTTATTACTAATTCGACCAATACAGACACTGCACCATTTGTTAAAGCTGCAATTAGAGATATGAAATCTTATATTTCAGATAAAGGTTATAGAGATATTCCAGTTGGTTATTCTGCAAATGATGATGCAAACACAAGAGTTGATTCTGCAGATTATTTTACTTGTGGTGGTACTGATATTAGAGCAGATTTCTATGGTATTAATATGTATGAATGGTGTGGTACTCAAACTTTTACGTCATCTGGTTATGAAGATAGAACAAAAGAATTTTCAAATTTAACAGTACCAATCTTTTTCTCAGAATATGGTTGTAATACTGTTCAACCAAGAAAATTTACTGAAGTTGGTACCCTTTTCTCTGATAAAATGACTGATGTTTGGTCTGGTGGTATTGTTTATATGTATTTTGAAGAAGAAAATAATTATGGTTTAGTTTCAATTGAAGATGGTAGCGTTTCAACATTAACCGACTTCGATTATTTAAAATCAGAAATGGAGTCAATCAGTCCAACTTTTGCAAAATCCTCAGATGTTACTTCAAGCACTGCAACATTATCTTGTCCAACGACCAATAAATATTGGTTAGCAAATACATCATTACCACCAACTCCAGATAGTGATATCTGTGATTGTATTGAATCTGCAGCTTTATGTACCATATCAGAAGATGTTGACTTAGAAGATTATGCAGACTTATTTAGTACCATCTGTGGTCTTATTTCTTGTGATGATGTCCATGCAGATAGTGAAGAAGGTTTATATGGTGCTTACTCATATTGTACTTCAAAGCAAAAAATAATTTATTTGTTAAATAAATATTACGAAGACCAAGATAAAAATTCATCTGCTTGCGACTTCTCAGGATCTGCAAGTATTGTTACGGCTTCTTCAGCGTCAACATGTTCTTCAATTCTTAAGGCAGTATCAGCAAGTCAAAGTGGAAATAAATCAACTACTCCAGCCAAACAAAATAAATCCAGTTCAAAATCAACTTTAAAATCAACAAAAGCTACAGAAACTACAAAACCATCAAAATCAAATTCTTCGTCTGTTTCAAGTATTAGCTCAACATCTAAATCTTCTGCAAATAATTTAAAATTCTCATCATATAATGCAGATTTTTCTTTCATATACTCTGCAACTTTAATTGGTTCATTAGTTGTTTGTATAATGATCCTAATTTAATGCTTTCGTTAAATAACTATGGGATTTTGCTCTTAATAATATATTGCTTTCGTTTTTTTGTTTATAAAATTTTAATGTGTTAGGATATAAACTAATGATATTTTTATTGTAAGTATTAAATTTTTAAGCACATTTTCATTTATTTTCTCTGTCTTACTTTACAAATTAAATATATACTTATTTAAAAAAAATAAAACTAGTGTTAGTTTAAAAAGCTTTTCTATTAATGTTGGTAATAAAAATTATATAAATAACAATAAAATATTTGAAATTATATTTATTTTATCATAAAAATTTCTTGTAATGCTTTTTCATCCATAACTGCAGCTCGTTTTTGTTTAATCCATTTTGATCTAAGGGCCATTCTACTTCCTATAACGTTTGCTGTAGAAACTTCAGCTTTAGGTTTCAGCATAGATTCTCGTGTTACGGTATCTGATTTAGTTTTATCCTTTTTATGTTTCCTTTCTTTCTTTTCTTTCTTCTCTTTTCTCTCTTTTTTCTCTTTTTTATCCTTCTTTTCCTTTTTTTTCTTTTTATCCTTCTTTTCTTTCTTTTCTTTCTTTTTATCCTTCTTTTCTTTCTTTTCTTTCTTTTCCTTTTCCGCCTTCTTTTCCTTCTTTTCCTTCTTATCTTTTTTTTCTTTCTTAATCTTTTTCGAAGACACTTCCACTTCCTCTATATCCTTATTAAGTTTCCTCTTCTTTTGATTTTCTTCTGTTTTACTTAATAACTGTCTGTTTTCTTTATCCCACGTACTTGATAATGTATCACCTTGAACAAAGTTTATTCCCCAACGTCCATTGATAATTCTTTCATTTCTTTTTCTTTCAACTTCTTTGTTTATAGTTTCTTCTTTACCATTTAATCTACCTAATAATCTTTGAAAAGCATCTAAATGCATATTTTCCCCACTATCAAATTCATCAGCTTTCTCCCTTTTCTTTGCTAAATTAGCACCCAAACCAAGATTGTCCGTTTTCATTGTAATTTTAATATGTGAAGTTAATGAATCATTTGTTAATCCTAAACCTTTACCTGGTTTCCATCCTAATTTAACAAGATGTTGATGTCCGAAACGATTGGTGTTATTTGACCAATGGGTATTTCTTGGGTCTAACCCAAAACGTTGCTTTGTCCTAGTTCCTGCCAATCCCATATCGTGTTTCTATGTTTTATATCAAGATAATTGGTGACCTATAATGTCGTCTTGCTTATCTTACTTATCTTATGTTAAATTTGTGAAAGATGAAAAAAAAAAATTAAAAAAATTAAAAAAAAAAAAAAAAATTTAAAAAAAAAAAAAAATATTAGAATTGTACACCAGTGCACCAAAGGATACAATAATAATAAAAAATTAAAAAATTAAAAAATATAAAAAAAATTTCCAAACATGAAATTTTTCACGATAAAAATTCAAGACAAACAAACAAACAAGACAAACGCAATCATAATGAAATTGTCGCTGACGCCCTTTTAGTGTTTAATTCAATGTTAGGGTTATTTTAGACTAGAGTTCACATCATTTGTTTGCTTTTATAGCTAATCGATTTTCATCCATTTATATTCGATAATAGCAGCATCTTAATTTTCAGTTCCAATTACAAACGAACTGATTCAAATTGTCTTTATTTCCATTTTTTTTCTTTCCTTATACTCAATCATAAATTAATTTGTAATGTCAAGTATTCCACAAGATATACAACAAGTACTTGGTACTTTATTGACTGCTTTGTCATCAAATGATAATACATACCGTAAGCAAGCAGAAACAGCATTAAACAATGATTGGTGCACAAAGGATAAGATCGATATATTATTAGTATTCTTAGCTGAACAGGCAGCAAATGGATCAGATGAAAATACAAGAGCTTTTGCAGCTGTCTTATTTAGACGTTTTGCAATTAAATCACCAAATTATCAAGGATTTTCAGTTACAGATAGACAAATTGATCATGTTAGTGATGCAGCTAAGACCGAAATTCGTAGAGCACTTCTTGATGGATTTAAATCTCAACAGACAAAAAATGTTAGACATAAATTAGCTGATGCAATTGCTGAAGTTGCTAAAGATGAAACATTCAACTGGCCTGATTTATTACCAACAATTTTACAAGCAAGTCAAAGTACTGATTCTGTTATGAAAGAATCATCATTTAGAATGATCTCAACAACTCCTCAAGTTATCAGTAATCATGATCTGAATGAATCTTTTCTTAAAATGTTTCATAGTGGTTTTGAGGATGAGTCTGATGATGTTAGAATTGCAACATGTACAGCTTTTGTTGCATTCTTTGAAAATTTACCAAAATCAACTTGGGCAATATTATCTCAATTATTACCAAATTTATTAAATTCTTTACCAAGATTATTAAGTAATGGTAATGATACAGCATTGGCATCAGTTTTAGAAAGTTTAATAGATTTAGTTATTATTGCACCAAAAATTTTTAAACCAATGTTTGAAACAATCATTAGTTTTTGCTCTGAAGTTGCTCAAAATAAAGATTTAGAATCAAATGCAAGATTAACCGCTTTAGAATTATTAACTTCATTTTCTGAATCATCTCCAAATATGTGTAAAAGAGAGCCTTCATATTCAACTGCAATTGTTATAGTTACACTTAAGTTAATGACTGAAGTTTGTATAGATGATGATGATTGTAGTGAATGGAATAACGTTGATGACCCAAATGAAGAAGGTGAAGAAGAAGAATATAATGCTGCAAGACAATCATTAGATAGAGTTGCCCTTAAATTAAATGGTCAATGTTTAGCAAATCCTTTATTTCAATATTTACCTCATATGTTACAATCTCAAGATTGGCATGAAAGACAAGCTGCTTTAATGGCATTATCATCAGCAAGTGAAGGTTGCTCCGATGTTTTAATATCTGAAATCCCAAAATTATTAGATTTAATTTTACCTTCATTAAATGATAATCAACCAAGAGTTCAATTTGCTTGTTGTAATGCATTAGGTCAAATGTCAACAGACTTTGCTACTGTTATTCAAGTAACTTCTGGTAATAGAATTTTACCAGCTTTAATTTCAATGTTATCAACTAGAAATGTACCAAGAGTTCAAACTCATGCAGCTGCAGCTCTAGTTAATTTTTGTGAAGAAGCTACAAAAGATATGGTTGAACCATATTTAGATGATTTATTAAATAATTTATTAACTTTATTAAAATCATCTCCAAAAAGATATGTTCAAGAACAAGTTATTACAACAATTGCAGTTGTTGCAGATGCCGCTGAAAATAAATTTATCAAATATTATGATACTTTAATGCCATTATTAATAACTGTTATGAAATCGGATGTTGATCATATAAACAGGAGTTTAGTTGCAAAATCAATTGAATGTTCAACTTTAATTGCATCTGCAGTAGGTAAAGAAAAATTCAATGAAACTGCAAATCAAATTTTAGAAATTTTTACTTATTTGCAAAATAATTTACAAGGCGAAGATGATCCAGTTAAACCATATCTTGAAAAAGGTTGGAGTAGAATTTGTAAATTAATCGGTAAATCATTTGTACCATTTTTACCTGGTGTTTTACCACCTTTATTAGAGCAAGCAAAAGCAACACAAGATATCTCAATTGTTGAAGAAGAACAATTAGAAGAAATTAATCAAAATGAAGATTATGAAGTTATTCAATTATCTGGTAAACATATCGCAGTTCATACATCGGTTTTAGATGATAAAGCATCTGCAATTGAAATATTGAAATTATATGCAGAAGTTTTAGATGATGCATTTTTCCCTTACGTTGCAGAAGTTGCTAATGAAATTGTTATACCTGGTTTAGATTTCTATTTACATGATGGTGTTAGAGGTACATGTGCTGTTACAATGCCTGCTTTATTAAAATGTTGTATTGATTCAACAGGTTCATCTCAGTCAACAGAATCTTTTGCTTTATGGAAAAGTATGGCAAATAAATTAATACCTCAATTGGAAAGTGATCCAGCTGTTGAATTATTTTTCGCATATTATTATGCATTATCAAAATGTCTTGAACTTATGGGTCCACAAGCTCTTGATGATATTCAATTAATAAATTTAGCAAAATCAATTAACTGTAATCTATCAGATATATATGAAAGAATCAATTCACATGATAATGTTGATGATGATTATAATGAAGAGGTCTCGGAGTATGATGACGATTGTTCAGATGAAGAATTACTTGAAGAAGTTGGTAAAGGTATTAATTCAGTCTTTGCAAATTCAGGTGCTAGATTTATAACTGCTTTTATGGAGTTAACCCCAATACTAAACAAATTTCTTTGTGATGAGAACCCATTATTAAAAAGATTTGCCCTTCAAGTAATTTGTGATTTAGTTAAATATGGTGGTTCAGAAAGTTTCAAACTCCATGAATTATTCTTAAACCCTGTTGGTGAAGCCTTATCATCATCCGACTCAAAAGTTCGTGAAACAGCATCACGTTGTGTTGGTTTATGCACACAGTCTCCAAGTAGATCTGATTATTCACAATTTTGTTTAGCTTGTATTCCAATATTAACACAAATGACTAGTATTCCAGATTCAAGAGCACCAGATAATATAGGTGCAACAGAATATATGTGTTCAACATTAGCATTAATTATCCAGTTTTTTGGTGAAGGAATACCTAATGTTAATGAATTGATTGATCAATGGATTGCAATATTACCAGTATGTCAAAATGAAGAAGCTGCTCAAATTGCATATACTTTCCTCACACAATTAATAAATCAACAACATCCAATAGTTTCAACTAAAATTTCACCAATTGTTGATAGTGTAATTCAAGCATTACTTTATGCATCTATATCTGGAGATACCGCAACAAATGTTGTTGCATCTGTTAAAGCTTTATTATCCAAATTACCAGAAGATCAACGTATGGCATTAATAAATGGTTATAGTACAGAAGCGAAAGCTGTAATATCAAAATGGTTTGTATAAATATTATTTTTGTTTAACAATTCTTTAATTTTTTCAATTCTATTTTTTATTAATTCTTTTTGTATTCTGTTATATATTTTTATAAACCATTTTCAATATATATGTTACTCTATATTCTAGCTAAGTTATCCTGATAGTGGGATTAGATAAAAATTATAAATTTGGAACTATAGAAGACCTACTATAATTACTAACAAAAAGAAAAGGTAAAAGGGGAAATAAATTATAAAAAATATGGTATATACTCAAAAAAAAATTAATGGAATGCCAGAACATATTTGTAATCATTCAGATCTAAGGTTACTGTACCTTTGGATATTTTTGATGGTTTCAATGTTGATGGATGAACTTTCAAAAATTTATTCAAAGACTTGAAAGGCTTAGACTGACCGTCGTCAAATAACTCAACATATTGTCTTAATAAATTGCTAGAAATAACACTTTTATATAAAATTTCTGAAATCAATTCATAATTTGAGTTATTTGAGTTTGTTGTCAAAGTATTATAATTACCGCCAATATGATTATTATTATTATTATTATTATTATTATTATTATTATTATTTTCAACATTTTTTACTTGAAATAATTTAGATAAAAGTAATGTGGAAGGTAAAATCATACGCAAATTTTCATTATTTAAATCTCTAAGCTTTTTAAAAAATGATAATAGTCCAAACTCTTGATATATTACTAGGAGAGTTAATGAAAAATCAATTGTAAATTCATTTAGCAATCTTGATAACGAATTATCAACTGAATTATTTGAACTTTTCAGAGATTTATAATTCTCACTTAAAATTAACAAACTTAAATTTGAAATAATTTCTAAATCAATAGAAGAATTTAACAATTTATAATTCAATGCTTTATTTGATTTAAAACTTGCTATTTTTGTTGATATGCCTTGCTTGAAAATATGTAATGAATACTCCTCAGTTTTAGTTTCATTATTGAACAAATCTGGTAATCTTAAGACATTTGTTTCGTTATTTAACAATCTTAAAAACTTGAAAATTTTTGATTTTACTGATAAAAGGATTGTTAAAGAATCTTCAAGCAAATCTTTTGAAATAGATTCAACTAACGTTGAATGATTTTCTAAATCATTTAGTGAGTCAAAAATCGTACCAAAATTTTCTCTTTGTAAATCAAGATTATTTTCAAATGACATATCAGAACGATAAACTGGTGGAATAAATTCGAAACCTAATTTTTTTTCATATTCTATTGGAATTTTAATAAAAATTGAATGATTGAACTTAATTTTATTAATAGTTATACATAGTAAAGTTTGTATTGTATCAATCAAAGAATGAATACTTAAAGAACAACCAATATCAATTAATAAACTATTTAAATTCATAAAATCCTCTAGTGAATTTAAATTTAAATCTAAAGTGATTAAAGATAGTTTAAAAATTGTTAAAAAATCACGTTCTTTTAAGTAATTCAATTTAATGTTTTGGTTGATAATTTCAAATAATGGTATTAAGGTAGAAATATTTAGCTCTGGTATTGGATTTTCTTCTGATATACCTAGAATTGAAGTATAATTTGAATTATTATATTCTACAATATATGAAAGCAGTTCATCATTTGGAGAACCAAATAAATTATAATTGATTATTATATTTTGACAACATTTTAATAATAAAAAAGCAGAAATGTCCCTTTCTCTAATTGAATTTTTTTCTGACTTAACAAATCCATCAAGAATCTTCAATTTAGAAATGTCATTCATCACAAAAATTGCCAAGTAATCTATAATGTTAGCATTTAGATATAATCTGTTTGAAATATTTAATAGATTATCACTTAAGGTATTAATATTTTGGAAATAAGTTTTAAAATCAGTTATACTTTGAATAAGATCAATTATAAATTGTTTATGGAATAATGAATAAAATAATATATTTAACAAATTATTTGATTTTGAATCAACAATTAATGTTGATTCTTCTAAAAGGGCTGTAATTTTAAACCTTTCAAAAAGAGTGAATAAAGAAGGGATTGTAGTTGTTGGTTTGTTAAATTTTAAATTAAAATTTTGAATTATTGAATTATTAATTGAAGGGTTTGATAAGAAATTTATTAAAAAATTAAATAAATCTTTATTAAAACAATGGAAAGTAAGAAGTAAGGCAAAAGTTTTCTCTAAAGTTTCTGATTTATTAAGTTCAACAAAAGTTGAAGATGTTGAAAATCCCATAAATTTAATAATTGGATTCAAAACATTTGTTTTTGAAGATGCTAGCAAAATACCAAAATTTTTGAATGCATAATTATTATGATCCATTGGTAATTGGAAATGATATTTAAATAGACCAAAGAATGATGTTAAAAGTGTATTAATTTTTCTTATAGAATCCATATTCAGTGATACTGATAGCAGAGAGTCCACATGTTTGATTGTTTTAATGATTGAAAATATTGTGATAAGTTCTAGTTTATTCTCTTCTCTTGTTGAAGTATTTTGTATTAATAACAACGCCTTAATTCTTTCTTCTATAGCTTGGTCATAATTGTCGACATTTTCAGATAAATACTGTCTAAGTTTCATAAAGAACAAATCTCTGTTTTTATTGGTTTCTTCAATATTCATGATATCAGCATCATCAGAGTAAATATCAATATCATGCATTGATAATTTCAAAATGAGCTCATCTAAAGTGATGATATTTGAAGATTTTGTATTTGAATCCATATTGATATTATAATTCTGATATTTAATTATGTTTCAATATATTTAAAATATAGTATATAACATTTTACTGTAAATGGATAAACAAATAACAAACTCTTCATCATGTTTCGTTCAAGCTGAGCATTTTCCCTCTATTAGTCCAAATTAATTTGAGGCTCATCAAATCAAATATTTTAAACATTCAAAAGTAACACAAAAGTGAATAACAAAGGGTTAAATCATGTTAAAAACTGTATCACTTTCCTAAACCAATAACAAGACAATAAATTGTTGTAAATTGAGTCGATAGTCTCAACTCTTTACTATTAATTAGTTAAAAGGAAATATCAATTTTTATTGATTTACTTAGTGTATTTTTTATTAATAAATCAATTAGTATTATTTATATGATAATTAGAAGCCAACAAGTTTTGTTGGTGTTATGGGAAGACATGAAAATGATAGGAAATTTAATTGATTGAAAGAAAATTGTGTTGTTCTTCCTCCTTGAATGATTGATCATTCAAATACATTATCGAGTTATAATATGAACAGCTTAAAGCAAGGGAAGCTGTTTACAAATGCAATTGTAGTATGAACTACGGACGGTTATTTATGATTCATTTATTGTAAGTAAATATAAAAACAGGAATTGTAGAAGGCATAAAATCAGTTAGAAAGTATATATACTAGTTAAATCACAGGATTATTATTGATTTCTGATAAATAATACCTTTGTGTGAAATAAAATCGTATTTGAGTGAATAATTCAAGAGTGAAGAAAACACTTTTAACGTGGTAAATCGTGTTAGTTATCCCAATCTGGTGATGCAGAAAATGCAGTATCAGAGACACACACACTTTTTTTTTTTATAAGGGCTCGCCTCTCATTCTCATTCTCCGTTGCCCGTTTGCCCCATTTCCCCTTTATTTTCTCACTTATCTCATGCATGATATTAAGAAGAGGGAGACGATCCAGGTTTTCATCACGTACTTAATATTGTGATATCAGGTTGTTTGTCGTCAGGATATACTTGTTTTAGTCCATTATTAATATTAAGAGTTTATAAAAATAATTTTAGTATTTAAATCCAGTGATTAGTTTATGGTAGACAATGGTATAACTTCTATGTTTTTTTTCTCTACATACTATAATCTAATCTAATACTTTTCAATAACCAACTTATACAAGGGAAATAACAATATGACAAATGGAAAGACAGCTTTATTAATTATTGATTTACAAGAAGATTTTTTACCACCTAATGGATCATTAGCTGTTGCTAAAGGTCGTGAAATTATTCAACCGATTATAAATTTATTAACATCTGATAAATTTAAATGGGATTGTATAATTGCTACTAAAGATTGGCATACACCGGATCATATTTCATTCGCCAAGACTCATGGTCAAGAACCATATTCAACAAAAGTACTTAGTTGTCCAGATGGATCAAATAAAACTAAATTACATACATTATGGCCTGTACATTGCGTTCAAGAATCTCCAGGTTCTGAATTTCCTATTGAATTTAAAAAAGTTTTCGATAATTTATTAAAAGAACAAAATGTACCAACTAAAATTGTTTTAAAAGGTTATTTACAAGATCGTGAATATTATTCATGTTTTCAAGATGTTTGGGGTATTCATAAAACTGAATGTAATCAATTTTTAAAAGATAATAATATTGTTAATATTGTTGCTGTTGGTATTGCATATGATTTTTGTGTTATGAATTCATGTATTGATGCAGCTAAACTTGGATTCAATACTTTTGTTGTTAAAGATCTTACTAGAGGTGTTTATCCAGATAAAGATGATGAGACTACACTCAATTACGAAAAGCATGGCATCAAAGTGATTACTTCTGACAGTGATATTTTTAAACAATGGATCAAATAATATATTTAACTTATTATAAATTATATAAAAGAAATCTATAGTTAATTAAATCTAGTAAATAAATAAAAGACTTCTTGTTTTTTTCTTCTTCTCACATAGTAAATAAGTTTGTATAGAAAAAAACTGTCTCGCCTGCGAATTTCTTCATAGTGAAGAATTTACGGCAGGCACATATGTTTTGCTGAGTTTATTATATTATATTGTATTATTATTATATTGTATTCTACATGTTCTAAATATATTATAATTTAAGTTAAGGAAAACAAGTTAGATATTAAAGAATGTCATCATCATTTGACTTTGGTAAATTATTTGGAAGAGGTGATCCTTCTAAGAAGACAGAAGCTGTTTTAAAATATAATGAAAGAAGATTTTATCAAATGGCTACATTTTATGGATTTACATTAGCAACTTATATTGCATCAAAAATTGCATATAGAGGTGTGATAAAGAGAAGATATAATCCAACATTTTATCAACATAATCACGTTCCACCAAAATTTAATTTTTATAAAGATGCAATGGTTGCAGTTACACATGCTACTTTATTAGCAACAACTTCAATGGGTATGATTGCTTCTGGTGCATTTTGGTATTTTGATATCTCTAATTTAAAGGAATTCACATATAGAATGAAAATTTTCCTTGGTGGTTATGAAGCTGAGAAAACACTCAAGAATATGCCTGAAGATGAAGAGACTAAACAAATTACAGAATCTCTTGACAGCTTATTAAATGGTAATTTGCTTGATGAATTTGAGAAAAAGGAAGACAAATAAATAATCACCATTTAATGTCCATTTATAAGTAATCAATAGCTTATATAGATAATGTTACCAACCTTGTAGATAAAAAAATAAAAAAACAACCATAACTTTACATATAATATATATATATTTGCTTTCGTTGCACGTGCACAAGCCCGCCATAATTAAAATTAAAAGATAAATCAGTCTGGCTTTCAGGCCGGCCGTCTCGCTTTGAAAACCAGAAACTCTTTTTTAGGGAAATTGAAGTTCTCAATTATCTGAAAATTTGACAGATTCAGATAGGAAAAGTGGTTAATGTCGGATGGAGTACTTACTTATTCTTTTCTTTTCTTTTCTTTTATTTTTTTTTTCTCCTAACATTCCATGTTTTACCGTTACGTTTCCCTTTTCTTTATTGATGTTCATTTCTTTCCAGTTGAGTTCTTTTTTCATTTGCTTTTCATTTGAAATCCAAAGCTGATTTTACTCAAAACCCTCTTTCTTTTTATATCTGTTCATTATCTAGTAATTAACAATGATTGAAGAGGAAAATACACCGTTATATCAGGATAACGACGTTTATTACGTCGAAATCCAAGATGAAAATATTTTACCAGATTTCATTCAAAAGAGTAAGACTATTAAGTATGCGTTATCATCATTTTTCTTCTTATTGATAATAGGTTTATTATATGTTATGATTATTTATTTACCATCATTAGCTCCAGAGGGTAAACAAATACCAGATATTCCAATGGTTAAAATTTTAAAAGTTTACTTACATCCAATTGTACCTGAAAAAGTTAAAGGTAATAATCCAGATCCTGATGATCCAGTTAAAATAATTCCAAATTTTGCTAAATTAGAATACGTCCCTGATGAAATTCCTGTTTTAAGAAAACATTTAAAACAATTATCAAAAATTTCAGATTTATCAGATAAAGAAATGAAGAAAAGGTTAATATTAATTGGTGATGTTCATGGTTGTTTAAAACAATTAAAAAAATTCTTAAAGTATGTTAATTATGATGGTGGCAAAGATGATCATGTTATTTTATTAGGGGATTTTACAAATAAAGGACCTGATTCAATCGGTGTTTTAAATTTTTTAATTGAAAATAATATTCAATGTGTTTTAGGTAATCATGAATTAGCATTGATGAAAAGATATATTCAATTTCATGGTTTAAAAAAACCATCATTTTTAAATGATTTTGGAGGTTCAAATTCAACTTTTACAGTAAAAGAAACTTATGATTTAGATGAATTAATGAAATTAGCTAAAAAAATAACTCCAGAACATATAGATTTTTTAAGTAGTTGTAGTCCAATTATGAAAATTGGACCTGTACCACATTTTTCAAATATAAAGCAAAGTAAACATGCATTATATGCCGCAAATGGTGTTGCTGTTCATGCAGGTCTTGTTTGGAGTAAAACTTTACATCATCAAAATATTGAGGAAGTAACAACAATGAGAAATTTATTACCACCAGATTGGAAAATTCCAACTGATGATAGAAAGGAAAAAGTTGGAGGAGTTAAATCTGTTGCATGGACTAAAATTTGGAATGAACATCAATTAGAAAAATATGAAAATGATTTAAAAAATGTAACTGATGATACTTTAACAATTGGTACAAAAGTATATTATGGTCATGATGCAAAACGTGGTGTTGTTACAAAAGAATTCTCAAATGGTTTAGATTCAGGTTGTGTATATGGTAAACAATTGTCTGGTGTAATCATCTGGTCTCAAATGAGTTCAAACATTAAAGGTGATGATAAAATCATATACAAGCAAATGACTGTAGATGTCAACTGTTAAACTTTTTAAATAGCTCTTAGATAAATTAAATTTACTAGATAATATGTATATTATATTAACACTTCACAATTTATTTGATTATTATATAAAATGAAATATACAAATTGTTAGCTTTTCAGTCTTAAGATGAAAAAGTAAGGACCAGCCTTGTACGCTTCTTAACTATATATAGCGTATTATGAGCAAATTAACATCAAAATTGGAACTTATTTATTCTACTATGGATTACTTGAAGTTGATAAACAGTGAACGTATTTCTTTAAATATTTGATTAGATATACAAACATAAATGTATAAACAAGTTATAAACACTATAAATCAATATAATATGTTTTTCTCTTTCTTAAATATAAAGTAAATAATATAGAAGATGAAAATCACAGTATTTTTCCTTTTATTCATATGTCTCTTACACAATTCTTATGCACATATTCATTACCAACTTAAAACCTTTAGAGGTAAAGGTTCAGGATTAGCAGAATTTTGGACATGTTATTATGGTTACTATCCCCTTAACTGGCAATATCCGAAAACTGGATTCTATGGAACAATTCCAGCTACTCAAGCATGGGGTATTTATTTTAATCAACTTTGCGATTATCCACCTGCAATTGGAACAGTTTTAAATTGTACTGCTGAATATTTGAAAAATGACACTAAAATAATAAATAAAGTATGTCATTATTTAGCTAAACAATGTAAACTTTATAGTGATTTTGATCATTATTGGGAATTTTACTCCGATCAATTGATCAATGCTTCAAGTTATGTAATACCTCTCGAAGAAATAAACAATTTATCAACTCCGTTGACACATCCTGTAGGATTAGATAGATTAAAATTAGAAGATTATTATGTTGGAAATAAAGATTACTATTTTAATATCGATTGTGGATTATGGTTTAGTGTTGGAATTTACGTATTTTTTGGTTTAATTTTCGTTTCAACATTTGCATTTCATTCTGGCCGGTCTTCTCAAACTTTTCATCTTTTCAATAGGTATAAAATTGTTAAACTATTTAATTCCTTCTTTATTTCACCAACCCTTTCTCAAAATGAACAATACATGAAAATTTGGAATTCAATTACTTCATTATTCCCAAATCGTGCCATATTTTTAATTGATATTCTAATCTTTAGTTTGCAAATCACCTACTATTCTGTAAATTACTTCACTTCACAGGGAAAGTTTTATGATTCAATTAGTTCTACAAGAAAACGTTTTATCGCTGATAGAACCGGAATAATGGCACTTGGAAAACTACCATTATTAATATTTTTTTCAATTAGAAATAATTTCTTGATGCATCTAACAGGATTACCTCATTCTACTTTTTTACATTTCCACAAAGTACTTTCATATTGGTTATTTTTTGATGCTTTCATTCATTCTGTTTCTTATACTCTTTTATTAGCAAAGTTTTACAAGGCCACATTAAAAGAAACATATTTTGCTTGTGGTATTGCTTCAATGACTTTGATTGGTTTGATCATTTTCCAGTCTTTACTTGTTTTTAGAAGACTTTTTTACGAATATTTTAGAGTGATTCATATAATTTTTTCATTGTGTTTTCTTATTTTAATTTGGTTCCATTGTAATGTAATGGGTTGGTGTGAATGGATTATCGCTGGTAGCTGTGTTTGGGGTTTTGATTTTATAATAAGACTAATACGTATTATTTCCTTTGGTTATAGAGAAGCAACTTTAACAATAGTAGATGAAAGGTTAATCAAATGTGAAATTTCAAAACCCTCTTGGTGGTTTCATCAACCTGGTCAATTTGGCTATATATATTTTAGAAATATTATATTTTGGGAAAATCATCCGTTTACTTTAATAAATGATGAAAATAAATTAGTTACATTCATTAAAGTTAAAAAGGGAATTACATTAAGATTGTGGAATATATTAATTAATAACAGAGGGGTATATAAATGCAAAGTTTCCATTGAAGGCCCCTACGGCGGAGAAAATTCAAATAAAATCAAAAAAATGAATAATAAGTTAATGGTAGCTGGTGGACTAGGAATAACTGATATAATTGATTCTGTTGTTCTCGTAAAGCAAGGTAGATTGTTATGGATAGTTCCACATTTAACTATGGTAGCAGCTTTTATTGAACAAATTAAACAAATTGATATTGGAATTGATTTATTCATAACGCAAGACGATGGTCAAAATAATACTTATAACAAAACAGAATTCATTGAATTGCTTAAAAGAGAATATTTTGGAAATGATGATGATAATTTTATCCAACAAAAAAGTATACCCACATTTCTATCGGATACAGAAAAGTTTCTTAAAAATAGCATAACAATAACATTTAAAAGGCCAGATTTCAGTTCATACATTAATCAATACGTTAGTAATACAAATTCAGAAAATATAGGTATTATTTGTTGCGGGCCAAGAAGCATGGTTGATCATATTAGAGATGTTATAAGTGAAAGTATCTTACATTGGAATAAATCCGTTGATTTTTATGATAAATCCCAAACCTGGTAAACTTGGTACATATCCAAAATCACAGTTTTCCAATTGGATATTTCTTTTGAAAATCAGCAATTATCACTTTGGTACGATATCTTTTTGCAAAATTCCTTTCATACAATACTGCAGATTTTTCTTGATTCTATATAAAAACTTGTTATTTATAATTATATCAAATAAATTCGTCCATATATAACATATTCATGTTGATACATGAGTGGATCCGATCCTCTTCAAGATCGACATTACATTGTTATTTTATTTTCTCACTCCTCCGCCTTAGTAAATTCTTTCCATTCAAAATCATTGTCCTTGCTTTGAACTTTTTTGTCATTTTTCATCTTCGAATTCGAAATTGAGATATTACTACTATTAACGAAATATAATATGAAACATCAAAATGAATAACTCATTTAAAAGAGCTTTCCATTCAACCAGTAAAAGGTTTGATGTTGTTACAGTAGTTTGTCCAGGTCAAGGGAATATATCACCAGATTTATTCAAGCTTGGACAATACCAAATTGATAATCTAAATAACCCAAAATACAAACAATTATTGTCTATGGCAAAAGAAACAATACCTGATATACCAATATCTAAATATTTTAGTAGAAAAACATACCCTGATAATAATTTATTAAAAGAGGAACTCTCCAAAACTTCATTCGTTCAGCCATTAGTTTTATTATCAACATATTTCAACTACTCAATCTTTAAGGATATGTTTGACTGGGATTTATATAATGCTAATTATTTATTGGGACATTCATTAGGTGAATTAAGTGCACTAGTTATTCAAGATGTTATTTCATTAGAGGATGGTTTAAATATAGCATACCAAAGAGGTAAATTAATGGAAGATGCAGTACAATATTATAATTTGAATAATACTAAGAATCATAACAATAGTAATAGTGATGCAAATAAATGGGGTATGGTTGCATTAATGTTTCAAGAACGTGATTTTAAAAGTATTTTAAAAGTTTGTCAAGACGATATTAAATTTAATATTGCGAATATTAACGGATATGGACAAATTGTTGTATCTGGTAAAATTAGTGAATTAAAACATAAATTAGACAAATTAGATGAAATACAAAAACAATTGGTTTTATCAAAACAGTGGAAAAGTAGAATCAGAAAAGTTTTCTTAAAAACAGAGATACCTGCACATCATCCTATATTTGATGATATTAAAGAAGAATTACGAAGTTTAATAACTTTGAAATCAGATCAGTTATATATTCCAATTGTCTGTAATCTAAATGGTCTGATTGTAACAAAAAATAGTCAAAGGGTAGTAGATAATTTTATTGATGTTACAAGTAAACCTGTTCAATTTGTTAAATGTTTGGAAACATTAGCACCATGCAATAATGAAAATAAGAAAGATGAAATTCATAAATTTTTGAATGTTAGTGATGTTACATATGGACTAATAAAACGATTTTATGCACGTGAAAAGAGGGTAGAAGTTTACGATTTAATTAATGAAGCTAATAAAGACCTAGTTAAATAAAAATACAATATTTTTTAATATAAAAAATAAATAAGTAAATAAATAAATATTTAAATAAATAAATAAATAGAATACACAGACTAAATAGATTAAAATAGATAAATTTACCTAATTGGAATGAAATTACCAACTATACAACTTGGTATATTATATCTATCTCTTCTAATAGTGAAACTAAAACAACAATTTTTCTTTTTCCTTCCATCTTTAGTACGTAAATTACAACTTGTTAAAACTGCCTTTTGAGTTTTATCAAATGCAATCGAACCATATTTTTCCCAAAAATTAACACTACTTTCTTCTGTCATTAATTCATAAATTGTTAAATTACCATTTTTCAAATCTTCAATTGAAACTTCAACTAAAGAAGCAAATTCTTTATTACCTCTATAAATTTCACCAGTTCTTCTCCATAAACATGCAGGTATTGCCATTGAAGTGAAAACTCTATCATAATCTAATAACATTCTTTCAAAACTTTCTTCAACTAAAATTAAATCGATATCTTTTAAAGTTTTAGCAATTGCTCTAAACCCTGGTCTGAAAGTTGATAAAGGTTTTAAAATTCTAGATCTACTTGAAGTTGCCATATATTTATCCATATAAGTTTGCAATCGTTGATAACCTTTAGCATAATTATATGGTTTCAAAAGTCCTGCTTCAAGTTTAGCATTAATAACTTGTTTCAATCTCTCTTCGGGTGAAATTTCAGTTGTTGGATCTGCAGCAGTTAAAAAGAATTTATCACGAGCAGCATCTGATATATGTGGAGTTTGAGAATTTTTTTGGTTTGATGGGGATAAATGTGGGAAAACATTTGCGTGTTGTTGGTTTGGAGTTTTATAAGATGATTGTGGATATGATGTGGAATTAACAAAATGTTGCAATTTTTGTTGTGATGATGCTTGTTGTTGTAGATTATTATTAGATTGGTGATCTTGTTGGTTCCTATGTTGTTGCAGTTGTTGTTGTTGTTGCTGTGAAAATTGTGGTTGTTGCTGCTGCTGCTGTTGTTGTTGTTGTTGTTGAAAGTTTTCATTATTAAGATAAGTGTTAATCGAGTTTTGAAATGGTAAACTGTTTTGTAAATTTGAATCATTTTGTTTACTTTGAATGAATTGGTTCTGTTGTAAAAATTTTTGTTGTTGAGTATTTAATTGTTGTTGAATATAATTATATTGATTGGAATTTAACTTATTTTCTTCAATTTTAGTATTATTAATACTATTAACATTGTTGTTATTTTCATTATTTATAGCATTATTTGGCAAATTTGCTAAATCATTAGAAGCTTTTGAATTTAAAATATTTTGTAAATTTGCTGAAGAGTTTGAAAATCCATTTATATAGTTATTTGCTTCTAATTTTTGTAGCATTGGATCATTTGTTAAATTAATAGAATCCATCATATCATTATCATCAATCATTGATAAAAACTCTGTTAAAGAATTAAATTCAGAACCGGCATGCTCAGAATAAAAAAATGGCTGTTGGTTAAGAGTTGTAGATGAAGGTATAAAATTAAAATTTATGGATGAATTTGATTTCGAATCAAAGTTTTGAATTGAATTTACATTTGAATTTAGATTTGCTGATAATGCTGAATTCGAATTTAAATTTGAATTTATTGAAACTTCATTATTTGATGATTTTGATGATTTGACTGGATTATCATGACATAAGTGGCCAATATTTCTTTTGATACATCTTTTACAAGGTCTTGAATTGTCACAATTCATATGTGATCTTCTACAGTAAACGCAAGCTGATTCGACCTTTTTCCTTCTTTTTGTTTTCGGATTTGACGAATCCTTTACAGAGGAAGTAGTATTACCCTTACTTTTTTCACTTATATTATTATTATTAATAGTAGTATTTTTATCATCTAAACCTTTCTCAGTATTGTTGCCTTTACCCTCTTTCCCTACATCATTATTATTATTATTATTATTATTATTATTATTATTATTATTATTACTATTATTATTATTATTATTATTATTATTATTATTATTATTATTATCATTTTCTTTAGTATCAATATTAGTAGTACTATTTGCAATAATATTTGTTATATTTTTATCATGATGAGATGATTTGACTTGCTTATCTATTGGATCATGTGGAGTTGACATATTTTAAATAGATTTGAAAAGAGCATTAATGATATCTGCCTTATCAGCGTTATATATCTTTAGTTAATTTTTGGACTAATAACTAAATCCAGTGGTTTTCAAGTAAACAGTAAACAAGTCAAAATGGAAAAGCCGTTGTTTGCCCAAATTGACGGGGAAAAGAAAAAAAAAAGAGGGAATTTTTAAAATTGGCGGGGAAAAAAAAAATTTTTAAATAATTTTAATTACGTAATCCGCACGTGATACTATGCTGCGCCACATTTTGGTTGTTCTTTTTTTTTTTTTTTTTTTTTTTGCATAGAACATTCAAGTGAGGCTGATGAAAAAGAAGATTCAGTTATTTTTGCAGTAAAAAAATAAATTTGATACATCATATTGTGACTAATAATAAATTATACCTGGAAAATATAACAAATTTGGAGAAAAGAAATAAAGATAAATATGCTGCTTATAAATATTTACATATTGCAAGAGTATTTTGCTGCTCATATTTACATTTATTTTTAAAATATCACCTTTCTTCAGAATCTCAACAAAAAAGAGTAATAATATTATTAACCAATTTGAATAATGGGTAGTACATTGTTAAAGGAGAGAAATAAGGCATTTAGTTTGGTAAAATCTCCAAAATTTAATAATAATAAATTACGAAAATTCAAACAGTTTTCAACGCCTAATTTAAAAAAAAATTTAAATAGGCGGAATTGTTATATCCGCACACAAAGAGTTGTCTCAAATAGAAAAAGACGTGTCCGTGTTACTGGTTTGAAAGAGAACAGAGTTAGGAAATTTAATCAACATTATTCTCATATGAATGATGATAGTGGAAATAGCAAGAAATCTTTGTTTCTCTATGTTTTATTTGGGGCTGTTATGAGTGTGATTTGGAATATTTGAACGGTATTCCAAAAATTCTTTGAAAATTTGCTTATTAATTACTTATAATATTATACGTTGCATCGGTGCTAATATCCAATTAGGAAATCTCGTCCGAATTGTTCTTGTTTTTTTTTTTTTTCTTTTTTTATTTCGGAATAAACTTAATAATAAATTTACATTATCTCTTCAATCTTTTTACTAACTTTTTTTATTTTTTTTTTTTTTTCATTGATAGCGGTTTTTTTATAAAAAGTATCTTGTAACAAGGAAAATGAAAATGCCGTATTTCATCTTTTACATTTAACTCATGTTCCACTTTCTCTTTCTTTTCTTCATTTTTCTTCCTTCTTTTCTTCCATCTTTTCTTCCATCTTTTCTTCTTTCTTATCTTACTTTTTTATAAATTTCATTTTCTAATGTATACACAACCATACAATAATGCCATTTAAAACATTATTCTCCACTAATAGAGCTAAATCTATTAAATATTCAGATGAGGATATTGAAAAGAGAAATGCAAGAGATCCAAGAATTCATCCTCAAAAGAGAATGTTAACACCATTTTTATTAGATAAAAGAATTCCTCCAATCCCTACTGAAGATGAAAGAATTGAATTCCCATTTAGACATACAAATCTTATAAGTGAAACATTTTATCTATGGTGTTTACCAATTCTTACTGTTGGTTATAGAAGAACAATCCAACAAGAAGATTTATATAAAATACCAAGAGGTTCACATTATGATGTTGAAAGGAGGACAAATGTTTTTTTAAAACATTTTAATCAATTAAGGGAAAAACATGAATTAAATTTTTTGAAAAAAAATGGTTTAGATGATACACCTTTAAATAGAATTAAAATTCAATCAAATCCAAATTTTAAATATCCAAAATATTTAGTTTTATTAGCAATTTACAAAACTTATTTTTTAGATTATACTTTAGCAGTAATTTGTAAAGCTTTAGGTGATACTGCATCAGCTTTAAATACTTTACAAATTAAAGCTTTAATTAATTATGTTTCAAAAAAAGCTCGTGGTGAATATGTATCAAAAAATGGTTATGGTTTGGCAGTTGGTGTTTCTTGTATTGTTTTCTTTATTGGTTTAATGTATGCACGTAATTTTAATGATGCAAGTTTTTGTGGTGCAGAAATTAAAGGTGTTTTAACAAAAGTTTTATTAGATAAATCTTTCAGATTAAGTAAAAATTCTAAAACAAAATTCCCACCTTCTACAATTACTGCTTATTTAGGTAATGATTGTTCAAAAATTGATTTAGCCACTAATTTTTTCCCATTTATTATTTGTATGCCAATTGGTTTAGGTATTACAATTGCTCTATTAGCTGTTAATTTAGGTGGTGCATCTTTAGCTGGTATTGGTTGGTTTCTTTTAATTACACTTCTAATTGTTTATTCAACAAAATATTTAATGAGATGGAGAAAATCTGTTAATGTTCAAACTGATTCAAGAATTAAATATACTAAAGAAGTTTTATCTGATATTAAAATGATTAAATATTATGCATGGGAAATTCCATTTACAAAATTAATTTCAAAATTAAGATCTAATGAAATGAAAATTATGTTAAAAGTTCAGTTTTTCAGAAATATGATTACAGGTATTGCAGTTACTTTACCAATGTGTTCTGCATTAATTGGATTTTTAAGTATGTATGGTCAATTAGGTGGTTTAAAAAATGCATCTAATATTTTCTCTTCTCTTACTTTATTTAATATCTTAACAATGCATGTTGCAATGTTACCAACTGCTTTAACATCGGCTACAGATGCATGGATTGCATTTTCCAGAGTTCAAGAATTTTTATTAGCTGAAGAGACAATTCCTGATCCAAATTATCATAAAAATCAATTTAATGCTAGTGATCCAGCAATAAAAATTATTAATGCATCATTTGATTGGATAAAATCAAATGAAAATGAAAATATAAATAATAATTCTACATCCTCTGAATCAACAGATATTTCTTCATCAAATGAAAAAGCATCTTCTGAAACAAATTCAACAAATGAGAAAGCTTCAACAACAATTTCAAAGTTCAATGATTTTGATTTATTCAATATTAATTTAAATATTAAGCATGGAGATTTTGTTGTTATTACAGGTTCTATTGGTTCCGGAAAATCATCTTTACTTTCTGCAATTAATGGTAATATGACAAGAATAAATGGTGATGTATTTATTTCAGGTGATATTGTCTTATGTTCTAATCCATGGATTCAAAATACTACAGTTAGAGAAAACATTACCTTTGGTCTGGATTTTAATAGGGAAATATATAATACTGTTGTGGAAAGTTGTGCATTAATAAGTGATTTTGAAATTCTACCAGCTGGTGATAAAACAGAAATCGGTGAACGTGGTGTCAACTTATCTGGTGGTCAAAAGGCACGTATTAATTTGGCTCGTGCTGTTTATAGAGCATATACTTTAACTCAATATAATATTATTATGTTTGATGATGTTTTAAGTGCAGTTGATGCTAAAGTTGGTAAACATATTATGAAAGAATGTATTTTGGGATTGTTGAAAGATAAAACACGTATTTTAGCAACTCATCAATTATCCTTGATTGGAGATGCAGACAGAATCATATATATGAATGGAGATGGAACCATTGATGTTGGTACAAATGAAGAATTAATTTTAAGAAATGAGAGATTTAAAACTTTAATGGATTTTCAAATTGAAAATGATGAATCAAAAGATAAAAATAATATTGATAGCGATGATGAAGATTTAGATGTTAAACAAGAAGAGCTTAAATTAATAAGAAAACAAACAACAAAGGATGAAAAAGTGGGTAAAACAATTCAAGCTGAAACGGTTAAATCAAATGGTATACCCATGAAAACTATAGTTACATATTTAAGATCTGGTTCAGGCAAATTAGGATTGAAATTTATCCTCCCAAATTTAGTTTTAGCCATTGCATTTACCAGTTATTGCATGTTGTTTGAAAATGTTTGGTTATCTTTTTGGTCCACGAAACGTTATAAAGATAGAACAGATGGTTTTTACATTGGTTTGTATGTTATGTTTACTGTTATGTTTGTTTTATGTGCTATATGGCAGTTTTGTACTATTGTTTTCATCACAAATAGATCATCCAAAATCCTGAATATAAAAGCACTTAATAATATCATGCATGCACCAATGGCATTTTTTGATACAACGCCTATGGGTCGTATTATTAACAGATTTACCAAAGATACCGATGTCTTAGATAATGAGATTGCAGAACAAGCAAGGTTATGTTGTTTTGGATTTGGTAATATGTGTGGTATTTTAATTATGTGTTGTATTTTTATGCCATGGTTTACCATTATAATTCCATTTTTAATTATTTATGTTTTATCTTGTTTCAATTACTATCAATCAACGGCAAGAGAGGTCAAAAGATTAGAAGCTGTTTCGAGATCTTTAGTTTTTTCATCATTTGATGAATCTTTAAATGGTATGGAAACTATCAAGTTATATTCTGCAACTAATAGGTTTATTGAAAAAAATACAGACTCAGTTAATAAAATGAATGAAGCCTATTTATATACCATTTCTGTTCAGCGTTGGTTAGCTGTTGCATTACATGGTTGTTCAGCTTCTGTTAATATCTTAATTACAATGTTGAGTGTTGCTAGAGCATTTCCTATTTCAGCTGCATCATCTGGTTTATTAATATCTTATACTGTTCAATTAAGTATGCAATTAATTAGTTTTTCAAAATCACTCGGACAAGTTGAACAATATTCTTCATCAGTTGAAAGGGTTTGTGAATATGTTGATGAATTGCCTCAAGAGGCTGCATATGAGAATGAAACTGAAGATTGTAAAATTCCACAAAACTGGCCAATTGGTGGTCATATTCAATTTAACAATGTTTCTTTGAAATATAGACCAGAATTACCTTTTGTATTAAAAAATATGACATTGGATATCAAACCGGGAGAAAAAATAGGTATTTGTGGTAGAACTGGTGCTGGTAAATCAACTATTATGACTGCATTGTACAGATTGAGTGAACCTGAGTCAGGAGAAATGTTTATTGATGGTATTGATATCATGAAAATAGGATTATTCCAGCTACGTTCCCATTTAGCGATAATTCCTCAAGACCCTGTTCTTTTCAGAGGTACCATTAGATCTAATCTTGATCCATTTGAAGAAACTGATGATTCTATTCTCCAAAAGGCTATTGATATTTCATGTGGATCTGAAAATAATGGAAAATTTGCATTAGATACATTTGTTGAAGATGGAGGTTCCAATTTTTCTCTTGGTGAAAGACAAGTTATTGCATTATGTCGTGCGTTGATCAGAAAGACCAAGATTTTAATCTTAGACGAAGCAACCTCAAGTGTTGATTATGAAACAGATGCCAGAATCCAGAAAACCATATCGGATGGATTTCAAGGATGTACAATTTTATGTATTGCACATCGTTTAAGAACTATTTTGAATTACGATAGAATCTTAGTGATGGACAAGGGTGAATGTGCTGAGTTCGACACACCTAAATCATTGTGGCTAAAAGGCGGTATATTCCGTGCAATGTGTGACAAATCCGGCATTGAAGAAAATGAATTCTAACCTTATAATTTGTAATTTCTATAGAACCAGTTTATAAAAAATAAAGGAAATTAAGTTGAATCTTATAAACATAAACATGGCTGTGGAAAGGCGGCAAATTCATGTTGAAAATCGTCGGAGCCGCTCGCTGGATCCACTGTTTTTTCTCCTTTTATTTTAATCTTTAACGGAAAAACGGCGGATAAAGATATGGAAATCCGCCTTTTTCAAAAGTGTGGATCCGTTGTTTCTGGAACAGGAAATTGAAAACTCACTTAAGCAACAGATTAGGTTTCAAATTTATATAGGAATTTCAGCTTCCCCCGATGATTCATTTTCAAAAAAATATTAATTGATGGTTGTTTTGCTCTTCTTTTTTTTATCTTGACTTGAAGAATTTATATCTCAATTTCAAAAAGTTTATGATTATCAATACGAGACTAAGTATTTTTTTGTTTTTACGAACCACAGTTTGGCTTGTAAAAATAGGCCATTGAATTAGAAAAGGTGAAATACAATATATTTGGTCTTATTTTGCATTATGAGATTTAGATTTGAAAAAGAACTTTTTTCGTTTAAAAAAATTGAAAAATTTGAATTTTCAGATGATGATATTGAAAGACGGGCAGGAAATGATCCCAAAGTACAACCTCAGAAGAGGTTATTGACACCTTTCCTATTAGATAAAAGGATACCACCGATTCCAACATATGACGAAAGAATCTCATTTAGTTATAGAAGAAATAGTATTTTCACAGAGGCTTTTTATAAGTGGCTTGATCCCGTTTTAGCAATTGGTTATCGGAGAACATTGGTGGCAGATGATTTACCCAAAATCGAAGAAGGTTCAGATTACGATGTTGTAACAATCTCAGAATATTTTAATAAGAAATTTTATGAATATGTTAATGATACACAAGTGAAATATCTTAAAAAATGTAATTTAGAAGATACACCAAAAAATAGAGCACTTATCAAACAGGATCCAAATTTAAAATATTCAGATTATTTGGTTTTCAAAGCTACATTTAGTACTCTTGGTTGGGATTATTCCGTTGGCGTTTTATTTAAAGCTGTTGCAGATATTGCAGCTGCGTTAAATACACTACAAATTCGTGCTTTGATTAATTACGTTTCAGATAAAAAAAGTGGTCTAACAACTAGTAAAGTTGGTTATGGTTATGGTGTTGGTATTGCATGTATTGTTTTCTTCGTTGGTACATTATCAGGGCATGCATTCAATAGAGCTGGAGTTGTGGGTGCAGAAGCTAAAGGTTTGTTTACAAAAATAATTCTAGATAAATCATTGAAATTAAGTCGAAAATCTAAAACTGAATATCCTCATGCTACAATAACCTCTTTGGTTGGTAATGATGTTTTCAAAATTGATTTAGCAGCAAGTTATTTACCATTCGCTTTATGTATTTCAATTGGTTTAACTATTACAATTGTCTTATTAGCAGTTCGTTTAGGTGGTGCATCTTTGGCTGGTGTTGGTTATTTCATACTTGCTACAATGATTTTTTTCTTTTTTACAAAAAAGTTAATGAATTGGAGAAAATCTGCAAATATTGAAACAGATTCAAGAGTTCGCTATATTAAAGAAGTCTTAAATAATATGAAGATGCTCAAATATTATGCATGGGAAATTCCCTTTTTCAACATTATTTCAAATGTTAGAACAAAAGAAATGGCAATTATGTTAAAAATTCAGTTTGCAAGAAATATTATTACCGGTTGTGCAGTTACTTTACCACTTGTTTCTGCAATGATTGGATTTTTGTGTATGTATGGTCAATTAGGCGGCTTGAAGAATGCAGCAAATATATTTTCTTCTGTTACCTTATTTAATATATTGACTCTTCATATTTCTTTATTTCCATTAGCAATGAGTTCAAGTGGTGATGCTTTAATTGCTTTCAAAAGAATTCAAAAATTTTTACTTGCTGAGGAAGAAGAACCAGATCTTGAATATCATAAGTTACCATACGACAAATCTAAACCAGCTATTGATATTGTTGATGGGGATTTTACATGGAAAATTGAATCAACTGATGTTGATGATTCTTCTGTTGAATATGATGAAAAAAGTATAATGGACTATGATAAAAATTTCGATACTGCATCGACTTTATCATCAAGTATTGTCTTGAAAAATATCAATTTAACTATCAATCACGGTGAATTTATTGTTGTTACTGGTTCTATTGGTTCCGGTAAATCTTCTTTGTTGGCTGCAATTATTGGAGGATTAACTAGAATAAATGGTACAGTTAATATCTCCGGTGATATTATGTTATGTTCTAATCCATGGATTCAAAATACTACCGTCAGGGATAATATTACTTTTGGTCTTGATTATAATAGAAAATTATATCGTATTGTCATTGAAAGTTGCTCTTTGCCAAGTGACTTTGAAATATTACCGGCGGGTGATAAAACAGAAATCGGTGAACGTGGTGTCAACTTATCTGGTGGTCAAAAGGCACGTATTAATTTAGCACGTACAGTTTATAGGGCTTTCCTTATGAATGATTATAATATTGTTATGTTTGATGATGTTTTAAGTGCAGTTGATGCTAAAGTTGGTAAACATATTATGAAAGAATGTATTTTGGGATTGTTGAAAGATAAAACACGTATTTTAGCAACTCATCAATTGGCATTGATTGGAGATGCAGACAGAATCATATATATGAATGGAGATGGAACCATTGATGTTGGTACAAATGAAGAATTAATTTCAAGAAACGAAGGCTTTAGGTCATTGATGAATTTTCAAATGGAAAGTGAAGTAGTTAAAGAACATGAGGATGAAGACTTTGAAGATGAAAACATTAAAGTTGAAGAACTTGAATTAATAAGAAAACAAACAACTAAAGATGAAAATCTAGGTAAGACAATTCAAGTTGAACAAGTTAAAAATAATGGTATTTCAATGGCAATGTTTAAGGAGTATTTGAGATGTGGTTGTGGTAAATTTGGTACTAAACTTGTTCTTTCAAATCTTCTTTTGGCAATTGCATTCACATCATTTTGTATGTTGTTTGAAAATGTTTGGTTATCATTTTGGTCACTTAGAAAATTTAAACAATATAATGATCCATTCTATATTGGAATTTATGTTTTGATTACTTGTATGTTTGTTTTATGTGCAATTTGGCAGTTTTGCACAATTGCATTCATGACCAATCGTGCTTCAAGATTATTGAATATCAATTGTTTTAAAAACATAATG